>SJYQ01006428.1:70309-90409 GCA_006410935.1 Redunca redunca
CACCTCCTTCAAACACACCCACACACACCCACACTCACACACACACCCATACGCACAGTCACACACACACACACACATACACACACACACTCAGACTCACACACACACATTCACCTTTTCCAACCTTTCTAATTAATGGGAAGACAAACCACAATGACAAACAGGTCTGCCCCATGTGTTGGTAACTTTTTACCCCGAGAGACTGAAATCTTCACGTTCTTGTTTCAATAAATGCCTAAAAACCATATGAAATTGCCATTTTTTAAGGTCATTGCATTTTGAATACTGGTAATTTCATATGGTTCGAGTGAACATGTTTGTAGATATATTAGTATTAATACAAATACATGTTGCTGCCACATTGCCATGTGGAAAAGAAAAACAAAAATGTTCTACCTTTTAAGAATGCCAAAAGTGAGATTTCACAAACAAGCAAATTTCCGTGGTCTGTAAGAGACTATCTAGCACACCACGAACATACTATTAATCCTACATGAAATCAACACGGGCCAGATTTCATCTTGGCACCAAGTCCTATGAAAAAGAGGAAATCTGATGAATATCCACATACCATACAGAAACAGTGATTTCAAAAGGCCAGGACCCTGTCCTGCTTAAACTCTGAGAAAGGCTGGCCTCCTGGTTTATCTCAGGGCCTCACTTTCTAGAAACCGTAAGTCTGTATAACTTCTAACAGATACACCAAGGACGTAGAGAAATTCGCATGGCCCTGGAATAACTTGCCCAGTCTCGTGAGAGATCTATTGATATCCTGCTGTATACGGATGCAGTCGTATGTGAACAGATAACTACTTCTCATTTCCTGAGAGAAATGAGTATTCATTTTAATTTGAAGGCGAAAAAGAAAAGAAGTGAACAGTTCTTCTTCTTGGCTGCGCTGGGTCTCTGGCGCTTGGCTTTGCTCTAGCTGAGGGGCCGGGGCCTCTCCCGCTGCAGAGCGCAGGCTCTGCAGTGAGCGCTCAGTCGCTGAGACGGGCAGGCTTAGCTGCCACGAGGCCCGTGGGCCTTAGTCCCCTGCCCGGAGGTCGAGCCTGTGTCCCCTGCTTTGGAGGGTGGATTCTTAACTGCTGGATCCCCAGGGATGACCTGAAATGAACAGTCTCGTGCACAGATTCATCACAGACAATTGCTACATGGGAGTCATGTGCTATTTAATCCACAGAAGAATTATAGGAAGTAGTTCCTATTATGTCCATTTTACAGGTGGGGAAACTGAGGCTTGGAGAAGCAGAATAGCCACATGGTTTACAAGGAGGGTGGGAGGGGACCCAGGCTGCAGGCCCCGTCCCCTGCCTCCCTGGGTGACAGTTACATGAGTGGGTCCCAAAGGGCACCGCCTTCTCTACTGCTTTCTTCCCTGTTCTTTTATTTTTTCTTTCTGTTTGAAAAATACCTGTGGAGTGCGTACTTCCCAAAGATGTATGGCTCAAGTTCAAGGACCCTCCCCAGCACGGAGATACACTAAAGGCTCATGGAAGCTACAAGGGGGGAGGTATGTGCAGCGTTCCCAAGCCCAGCTCCACTGTCTCAGGCTTCTGGCCACACAGAGTGAGGCCACGGCCCCTGTTACCATGGGGCCCACCAAGTGGGCACTACCTCACTCCATTAGTTTGGGCCCACTCTTCCCCTGGGCTCAGGGGGCACCTCTGCCATCTCTCCTTCGCCCTGACGTGCGGGACCAGCTGCAGTGGAATGAGGCCCACTTGGAGGGAAGCATGGACTCAACCTACCTTTCCATAGGAGCCTTGTCCCAAAACTTTCAACAGTTCAAACTGGGAAGGGTCGGCCTTCTCAAAGCCCGCTTTCACATGGTGACTGATGTCAATCTCCTTCACAATGCCTTCTTCCTGCAAGAGAGAAACAACAGAAATGCTTATCAAGGGGCCCCTCTGGATTCATCCTCCTCTCAAGTTACCACAAGTTGGGCAGGTTATGGATTTTCAGGGTTGGAGTTACGAGCTGTGACATCACAGTGCTTTGCATAATTTGCTTGCTTATTTGTACCAATGATTCTGTTTATGAGCCTTAAATTGTGTCTTTTCTCCATGGACTTGTGTTTTGTGGTCTTACCAATATCTCAATGAAATCCAGCCTCCTTCTTAACAATTTGGGCAAAATTCTGGACAGGGAGGAAGGTGGGGACCACAGAACGGAACGAGCCTCTGAGTGTCTGTCTGGGTGCCTACCCTTCTGTGGCCTGAAGGGCCGTCCACAGGCAGCAGTCGTCTGTGAAATGGGGATTTCTTTTCTCCTTCTCCTTCTTATTACTCTGTTCCCCCTTACATTCTTGCCAGAGCTGATGGTTCATCTCCATCCCAGAGATTATATTTCAGAAGAAGCAGCCAGATAAGATTTTCTGCCAGTTTAGAAGCTTTCGCAGTAGGGAAAAAAGTCCTTGATCTTGAAATTAAAGCCCTGACAGGAATCACTCCCAAGGCTCATCAGAGAGCTTCCTGTCCCGGAGACGCACTGCCCACCTGTCAGGGGCGAGGCTGCCCTGCCGCCACCAGCCGTGGGAGACGCAGAAGCTGGAAAGGAGGGGCTTTCCTGAACTGATCTCTGTGCTTCTCCGAGACACCCTTTCCAATCCATCCGTCCTTCTGATCCTTCATCCACTACTACGGTTTTGGCCTTGGCTACATAATGAAAAGTAGCAGGCCGGGCTGACTGCAAAGCACATCTAAAAAGCACGACCAGTAATCTCATGCAGAGTGTTCTGGGCACTCAGCCTTTCTATACATTATTTCTTTCATTTCTTAAAAAACTATCATGTGAGATGTTATCCTAAGGCTGCCCAGCTGGAAGTATGAGAGCCGGGTTTCTAGTCAAGAGTGATGTTAAAGCCTCAGGCAAATCAAATCGCAACAGTAGCAATCCACACGACGTGGTCCCTCTCAGAGACGGATGGAAAACAGTTTCTCAGAGTTACAGACTTTGTGACGACTGTCTCCATGCAGCCAACACAGGACACCTAGGGAAGGCAGAGGAAGGGCATCTGGGCTGCAAGACAATTGTTTCTCATTTCTTTTTATTCCAGTGGTTAAAGAAACCCTTCAATCTTCACATCTTCAAGGATTCTTTTCCATTTTTGTAAAAACAATCATGTTTCTCTTTGTGGAAACAAGCAATGGATATACCCCCAATGGATCCTTTTGGGGTCAGTCCACAAAGCTCGTATGTGTGCAGTGAGAACACAGAGAATTTTAATGTATCTACTCCTTGAATATGGAGAAGGAAATGGCTACCCACTCCAGTATTCTTGTCTGGAGAATCCCATGCACAGAGGAGCCCGGCAGGCTACAGTCCAGGGGTCACAAGAGTGGGACAGACTTAGCAACTAAACCACCAGCATTCCTTGAATATGTAAGAGAGAGAGGACCCAGAGGGCATGGTCCTCCCCCCATGAGTGGAGACGACCTCTGAGTCCTGCTGGAATCCCAGGATCCCTTTAGCTACAGAAAGGGGCACGGCTTCTTCTGTTGGGAAATCTCTCCATTTACGACAGGGAAAAAGTGGAAAGTGTTAGTCACTCAGTCATGTCCAACTCTTTGTGACCCCATGGACCTGGTAGCCCACCAGGCGCCTCTGTCCATGGGGTTCTCCAGGAAAGAATACTGGAGTGGGTAACCATTTCCTTCTCCAAGGGATCTTCCTGACCCAGGGGCTGAACCCAGGTCTCCCGCATTGCAGGCAGACTCTTTACCAGCTGAGCCACCAGGGAGGAAGGAGGGAAAGGGGCGCCTCAGGGCGCAGGGCAGCACCTGTGTCTTCCCCAAGAAGACCGCACTCATCCGGGCGGTGCCTGCAGGCCGATGCCCACTGGGAAGACGAAGCTCAAGTTCAAAGCGGCGCCAAGTCCGTGATGACTGATGCTGCGCAGGTGCTTTCTCCGCCTCCACCGACTTATCGACCAAGAAAGACCCTGACGCTCACTTGTCGCTGAAGGAAGACTCAAACACCCCCGTTCTGTTAATGGGCTTCCCTGGCGGCTCAGCTGGCAGAGAATCCGCCTGCAGTGCGGGAGACCTGGGTGCGATCACCGGATTGGGAAGATCCCCTGGAGAAGGGAAAGGCTGCCCACTCCAGTATTCTGGCCTGGAGAATTCCATGGACTGTATAGCCCGTGGGGTTGCAAAGAGTCGGACACGACTGAGCAACTTTCACTGCACTTGACTTTTCCGTTAACACACAGCACCTCCCGTCCCACAGGCAGGGCGGCACCGAGCCATCCAGCGTCCCTGGCCCCCAGAACATAGCTCAGTCCTGCAGCCGAGCTAACGCCACTCCCGCGGGCCCGCAGGGCTCACCGAGCGCCGTCCTCTGTGACTTCGTTTTGGTGCCTGAGCACGCCAGTGTTCACACAGCTGAAGAGAAGGCCACCCTCAACCCCGGGGTGGGGGGGGGAGCGCCAACTAGGGGCGAGGCTGGGGCCTTGGGGAGACGCCCAGGAGGCCGGCGACCGCTGACCCCGCGGCCCCACTCCCAGGCCTTCTGAGCGCATGTCACAAGCAACTGCTGTGCTCCCCCAGGGTCTCCAGGTCACCCCCCTGCGTCCGTGCCTCTGCTCGGAGGAGCATGACGTCACTCAGCCCCCCGGAGCCCCCTCAGCATCCCTGGAGGATCCCCCCAGGGCCCTGCTTCCCCCAGCCCCCAGGAACCAGTGGCCCCAAGCACCCAGCTCTCCCCTGCCCAGCAAAGGCACCAGCGGGCCAGGATTCACCTTGCTTCGTCGTCACCACCCTGACATTGCAGCTGAAGGCTTAGAGGCAAATCTCTCTGTAACATTTCATTTTGTGGGGATTCTTGCTGTCAAAGTCCTTAGAGCAAATGCACTCAAAGCACACAGCTAACTGCCTCCTCGGGAATGCCCTTAAAATCCCGGGTCGCTCCCTGAGAGTACTGTGATGTTTCAATTAACAGGGAGGTCTTGAACAGCAAAGAATCTCAACCATCCATTGAAAAAGGAACCAAGAGTCCCACATTTTAGATTTTAGCGTTCTGCGCTCATAGTAACACTTTGACCTGAACTTGCTTGAGATATTTTGTTTTCCTCTTTCCCAAGAACTTGAAAAAAAAAAAAAGAGTCAAGGTCTGGAGACCTGTGCTGAGCGCTGTGTGCACAGGAAACACCCAGATGGGAGCCGGGGACACATGTCTGGGCTTGTCTGCTTCTAACCCTGTCCAGACCGGGCAGGAGTACTCTCTGAATCATTTTGTGATTACTGCCTTAAAGGGCACCCAGATTTAACATATTATTTATGCCTCATTTAGAAATAAACATCTTTCCCTCTTATCAGGAAGGTCACTTTTTCTAGAATTCTACGTGCATTTTAACGCCATTCCCTTAAGGACATGAAGTCTGGTCCTGAACCCTCTGCAGATAGCGCTAACATCTGGTTTCTAGCGTAACTCCTATGAAGCGTATTTCTTTACAAATAACCTGAGAAATCTGGGGGAGAGCCTGGTATCTTGGCCAGGTGTGTGCTCTGCCAGAAAGGATTTAAAAAATGATCCAGTGGGAGAGAGAAAAGCCAGAGCAATGGGTTTTGCTGAAAGGACATCAGTATGTGGCTAAGCGGCTCGGGACAGTGGGTTCTGGAATCCCTGTCGCGCGGGGCTTGAATTCTGACCGACGGAACATTCCCCCACGGGTGGAGGCAGACAGACAGCGAAGGGACCTGGACTCAGGCCAGAGGGGACCGGGGAGGCGTCCTCCCAGCCCCGCCCCGCACCAAAGTCACCTTGGCAGGTAATTTCCTCCCTTCTGAATCCTCCGCTTTCCACGTCATTAAAGGCAGGCGATTTATGAAAAGTTAATGCAGATAAAAAGTGGTGGACTAGCAATGACCAAAACGTATAAAAGAAAAACTGGGCAAGTGTGAGCTGGGTCTCCACCAAAGGGGGCGGGGCCATTCTAGAAAGCACTGATTCCTGCGCAGGATATTAATTCCCAGAAAGGGCTGAGAGCAAATGATTAAACAGGGGGCTTATGAAAACGCAGAAAAGAAGAAGGAAATTAGCTAACTCTGACTCGCTCCCAGCGAGTCTGGCCAGGCCAGCCCACCCCACCTCTGTGGCTGATACTGCAGGCTCCACGCCCTGGCTCTCGGGGCCCGCTGAGAGCTTGGGTCCGCAGAGGCTGACACCCCCGGGGATCCTCGTGGGGCTCCGTGGTCCTTCCCCCAGACCCCAGACCAGGTGTGCTCACCCAGGTGACACCCTGCTGCAGACGTTCTCAGCGTAGCCACGGTGCCCCAGTATCAGACCCACCAGGGAACCTGTTACAAATGCAGGTTCCAGGTGCCAGCCCGGGGCTTCAGGACCTGTAATCTCTGAGAAGGTTGAAGGTCAGGGCTCCCCGGGGGAAATCCCGCTCGAGTCTGCCCTCCCGAGTCCCACCCTACCTACCTACTGCTGGCTCCCGCCACGCAAACAGGCTGTGCTGTCTGCATCCTTCTCAGCAAAACACAGACTTTGTTCCGCCCTCCCCCGCCACCTGCCCCAGCCCACACGGCTCACCGATTGCTCATCAGTGCCCTCCGTGGGGCTGAACACAGGGGCCAGGCTTCAGCGTCTGCAGCGCCAGGCGCCAGCCATCACCCCAGCTTCCTCGCTTGGATTCGGGGACATGAGGCCCCCTGGGTCCCCCGACACCTACCCCACCCTCCCGAGGGCTCTTCCTTTATCTGTCTCCCAATATCCTCCCACCCCCAACTTGGTCCCAGCCTCTTCTCCCATGTCATCACCTCCTTGGGACTCCATCCCATCTGGGGATTCCATGTCACCATCTAAATGCTGATGCTCAGGACTGGATCTCCCCTGGGACCGGCACAGGCAGTGTCTGGGCATGCCTGGACATGCTCTGCCTCCCAGCTCATCAGTGCGTTTAACTGTTTTTTAAAAGATATTTTATCCAGACTTTCATTTTCAGGAAGAGGACTCCCCACACCTAGCCCAACATACTGCTAGGAAGGAAGTTCAGAAATGCTTTGAAAGCAGAGAAGTCACTGTAGTTTGTCTGCTTCCTCCCGGGAGGGAACACAGAGGACCCTCAAAGAGTCCCTCTGGGGGCACGTGCTCAGCCGATAAGTCGTGTCCGACTCTTTGTGACCCCATGGCTGTAGCCCGCCAGGCTCCTCTGTCCACGGGGTTCTCCAGGCAAGAATACTGGAGTGGGCTGCCATGCCCTCCTCCACGGGATCTTCCCCACCCAGGGGTCGAACCCACACCTCCTGCATCTCCTGCGTTGGCAGGCGGGTCTTTACTGCTATGGCCACCTGGGAAGCCCTCTGGGGGGGCATAACCCTCCCCAAAACAGCCAGAACTAACGGCACAGACTGCTCAGGACAAAGCCCCCAGGAGGCGGTGCTGTGCACACGTCATAACGCAAGGAGGGAAGGCCCGGCGTGAGCCCAGACTCCCAGCCAGGAGGAACCCACTGCTTCCAGGCAGGTCACGCAGCTTCCCAGGGAGCCAGGGGCCGAGCCTCGAGCCTCGAGTGGATCTGACCCCCCAGCACGCCCGGGTAGCAGGTGGACTNACTTATCTTCCCTTCCTTTCTTCTGGAAGCCTCTCAGTCTGCTGGTGTTTCTATGAATCACAGGCTACGCAGATCGTGCCCTGGAAGCTTCTATTATAAACGGTGCCGGGCGGATGGAGCAGCGTCCCTGCAGGGGCCTCCTGCAGACGGCGGGGCACGCAGGCGTCCCACCAACAGGCAGGCTGCAGGCTCCCCGGCTCCGACAGCTCGACGTCCCTTGGGTGGGCTCGCTCTAGTCAGTCCCATCCACCCTCGAGCCCCCTGAGAGGCAATGCTCTGTGGAATACGAATTGCGAGGTGAAAACGGTCCAAGGCCCCAGTGTCTGGATGCTGTGTTTCAAGCGCAGGTTCTATTGGGGCCTGTTGACGTGCTTCCTCTCATCTTGAAAGTCACCTTCAAGGAGGTGCTTTGCAAAGAGTGGTTTCTCACGTGGATGAGAAAGTTGTTACTACTGACTTGGGTTTCTCAAGGTGCCCTGAGGAATCTCTAAAGAGCCCCAAACCGTGGGTGGACGGGGTGCCACAGGTCCTGCAGCAGAGACGTGCGCAGCAGTGGACAGGCGGGCAGTGTCCACCCCGGGGCGGCTGCAGGTGTGAGGACGGGCTGGTCAGTCTTTATTCTTCAGCGCGACTTAGAAGACAGCGCCGAGTGCGGAGGGGGATGCGGTGACAGCAGGCGTACGCGTGCCGTGCACCAAACACAGACTCAGCACCGTCTCCCTTTTGTCCTCAGGCTCAGCGCCGCCACAGCAGTGCATCGCAACGCCCCTTCAGTAAGAGAAGAACAATCTGAACACGGAAAGCTGTTTGTCACAGTGATTTTCTTTATAAGAGTTAAAAAAGAGAAACACTGTGGATGTCCAAAGAAACGCGGGAGAATCAAGTGATGATGACGTCCGCCAGATGACGTCTTACAAAGGTATTAAAAGTGGTTGTGCCATTTAGAGTTGCTCCCAGAATAATGAAATATGTAGGTGAAAACCGCCGAAACACATACGGTATCTGTGTGCGGAAAACCGCAGACTGCCTGAACGCCACCAAAGAAGAGCTAAACACGTGGGAGACACTCGTGTTCACAGACTGGAAAACTCAGCAGATGGAGCGCAGCTCTCCCAGTGTTGGTCTGCAGGACAATGCAGTTCCCATCAAAAGCTGAGCAGGGCTCCCTACAGACAGACAGCGTCACTCTAAAACTTACATGGAAATGCAAATGACCCCAAATCACGAAAACCCATTTTCAAAAAAAATAATAAAGTGGGAGGAATCACTCTACTGATGTCAAGGCTTACCACGCAGCCAGTCATCAAGACAGTGAGGGACGGAGGGAAGACAGACACACAGACTAACGGAACAGAAGCGGAAGCCCTGGAGTGAACCTGTTCAGACACACCCAGTGGGCTCTTGAGAGGAAGAAAAAGGAGAGTATTTTCAGTAAACGGTGTTGGAGCACTGGACCTCTGAGGCAAAAAAAAAGGCCTCAAATTCCCTGTTTTATACGATGAACTGAAAATGGATCACAGACTTAAATGCAAAGCATAAAACTATGAAATTTTAAAGAAAGAAGCTTCAGGACCCAGGTCTAGGGTAAAAATTCTTAGACATGATCTCCAAAGCTTGATCCAAAGGAGGAAAATTTATTACATTGAACTTCAAACTTTTGCTCTGCAAAGACACTGCCAAGAAGATGAAAAGACAAGCTACACGTCAGGAGTCAGGAGGAAACATCTACAAACTGCTTATGCAACCGCGGTGTCGTATGTATAACAGATAAAGGATTCTCAAAACTCAACAGCAAACCAAAACAAAGAATCCAATCAGAAAGTGGGCCAAAGAGAGAAACGGTCATTTCACCTAAGAAGATCTACAGACGGCAAACCAGCACATGAAAATATACTCAACATCAGCAGCCGCGAGAGAAAGGCAACACCACGGTAAGGCATCACTGCACACCTGTCAGTGGTTAAAACAGAAAAAAATACAGCAATAGCATCAAATGCTGGCAAGCATGCAGAGGAAATGGGTCTCCCCTCCATTGCTGGTGGGGATGGAAAACGGTCTAGCCGCTGGAAAACAGTCAGGTGGCAGCCTACAAATTGAAACGTGAACTTACCCTACAGCCCAGCAACCGCATCCTCACAACTTCATCCCAGAGAAACAAAGACGAGGTCCGCACAGAAACCTGAGCGAGATATTTCACAGCAGCTTTCCTCCCAAACAGGAAGCAACCCAGACGTCCTCCAACGTAAATGCTTCAGCAAACTGGGATTCATCATCCGGCGGCAATAAAAAGGACAAACCACTGGTACCCCACATGATGGGGGTGAGCCTCACAGAAGGACGCTCAGTACAAAAGCCAGTCCCAAAAGATCACACTGATGCTGGAAGTAAAAACTCCGATGTTAAGGCAAGCCAAGAAAAATGTAAACACAAAGCGTTTTCTCTGCCCATTTGGGCCTCCCCCCCCCAGAGTTTGCACTGTGCGTCTGACTTTGCATTAACCAGACCTACCCAACGGCAGAAATACTGGCTCAGCCACAGGGACCAAGGGGTCTCCCACATCAGACAGAGCAGGCCGCCCTCAGTCCTGTAAGGGGTCACCCCCACTAGCCTTGTATGTGCCTGATGGACTTTATGTCCAATGCCAACACATCACTTCCCTTAAGGATGGTGATTGGTGCAGAGCCAAAGGGTCAGACGACCTACGAGACACCGGACCCCACCTAACAGCAGTCCCTGGTGCAACCACTCGCTGTGTGCCGTGCGTGCTCAGCTGCTTCAGTCGTGGCTGACTCTGCGACTCCATGGACTGTAGCCAGGCTCCTCTGTCCGTGGGATTCTCCAGGCAAGAACACTGGAGAGAGTCGCCATGCCCTCCTCCGGGGAGCGCTGCACCGCAGGGACTGAACTGTCTCCTATGTCTCCTGCACGTGCAGGTGACTTCTTTACCCCCAGCGCCACCTATCAGTCAGCATTCCCAGCAATATTACTTGCCGTCTGCCTGTTTTACAAAATTATTGGTTCTTGCATTACCAAATGTGTGACTGAGTCTCTGATGAGATGAATGATGGTCAGGGGACCTGAAATGGGTGGTCACACATATGGTCCTATACGGTCAGCGGTTGCCATAGTGACTCTAGATGCGGAGAAGGCCATGGCACCCCACTCCAATGCTCTTGCCTGGAAAACCCCATGGACGGAGGAGCCTGGTGGGCTGCAGTCCATGGGGTCGCTAAGAGTCAGACACGACTGAGCGACTTCCCTTTCCCTTTTCACTTTCATGCATTGGAGAAGGAAACGGCAACCCACCCCAGTGTTCTTGCCTGGAGAATCCCAGGGACGGGGGAGCCTGGTGGGCTGCCGTCTATAGGGTCGCACAGAGTCGGACACGACTGAAGCGACTTAGCAGCAGCAGCAGATGTGGGAAGTGGCAACAGGAGGGAGCCTCCAGGGAACCTTCCTGGGTCAGGAGGGCACAGCCACCCACTCCTGTATCCTTGCCTGGGGAATCTCACGGACAGAGGAGCCTGGGGGGCTACCGTCCATGGGGTTCCAAAGAGTCGGACACAACTGAGTGACTAAGCAGACAGCATGGTTCTGAAAGTTATTCCCAGGGGAGGAACAGCGGCGAGGGCAGGCAGACCTCTGCACTAGTTTCTGTAACTTTCTGTTGCTCCATAACTATTTCAGAATAACACACTTTTAAAAAGTGACTTTGAAGTCTGCTTGCAATGTTGAAAGAGACTTAAGATTTTAAACTAAAGAAGGCAGTAAATAAATTTTCTGTCCATGACGGTTATATTCACATGTAAAAGATTTGTAGGAAAAACATTTACGGGAAATACATCAAGATGCTAACAGTGTCCGAGAAAGATAAATGACTAATTTTCCTTCCTTTGCTTTCTGAATTTTTTTATACACAAATGTAAAAATGAGCAAGAAGATGCAGGCATCTATAACAGGAAATTTAAATCAATAAAATCATCTTGCTAACTGTCCACGTGGGATTCCTATATTCACCCTCTGCTATGTATCCAATCCTGAAATGCAACAGAGAGTTTATGCAAAATGAACTGTGAGTTTTGAAAAGCAGATAAGATCAAATAACTTGTCGCAAGAAAACAAAAAGATGGGAGCCAATATGAAACAATTCGGATGCCATTTCTGGATGCGAAGAATAAACCTACCGTTTGGTGGAAAAGAAAGGCCCAATATTTTTAAAGCTATTAGAATTTTTAAACTCAACACACAAGATTCATCTTGTGGACGAACATGGCGTTTCCAATCAGGGCACAGACGGTGAACACAAGAATGTGCCATGCAGAGACCAGTACAAATTTCCCAGCCCGTCGGGGGGCCAGGGAGTGACTAGAAGTTTTCCAGAGAGGTGGGCTGTTTGGGGGTGGCTGGTATGAATTTACTGAAAACTGAAAAATTAGAAAAAAATTTAAAAGTGAAATTAGAGATGACTGTCTGCTATGAAATATTAGACAAAATGACTCGTGTGATAAATTTATTCCTCTTAATAGGGCTGCCGTCTATGGGGTTGCACAGAGTCGGACACGACTGAAGTGACTTAGCAGCAACAGCAGCTTTGTAGATATAAATATAAAGGGCTTACATCTTTTCTTTAATAGTCATGAGTAGTAATCTAAACAAGATCAACTGTAGTTACTTCTGTAATCTGTGTGTGTGTTAGATTGCTGTTGTTCAGTCACTAAGTCGTATCCGACTCTTTGCGACCCCCATGGACTGCAGCACGGCAGGCTTCCCTGTCCATCACCAACTCCCAGAGCTTGCTCACACTCATGTCCATCGCGTCAGTGATGCCATCCAACCATCTTGTCCTCTGTCATCTCCTTCTCCTCCTGCCTTCAATCCTTCCCAGCATCAGGGTCTTTTCTGAGTCAGTTCTTTGAAGCAGGTGGTCAAAGTAATGGAGCTTCAGCTCAGCTTTAGCATCAGTCCTTCCAATGAATATTCAGGATTAATTTATTTTTAGGATTGGTTGGTTTGATCTCCTTGCTGTCCAAGGGACTCTCAAGAGTCTTCTCTAACACCAAATTCAACAGCATCAGTTCTTAGGTGATCAACCTTCTTTATGGTCTAATTCTCACATCCATACACAACTACTGGAAAAACTATAGCTTTGACTATATGGACCTTTGTTGGCAAAGTGATTGGAGTATTAATCCCTAAATCTAGGGAAGATTCTGCATGAGTGGTGTCCACCATCCAAGGCCAGTGCACGAAGTGACACTTAGAGCAATACAGGAGGACCACTGTCAGCACCCTGGTCCCAGTCATTTTCCCTAAAAGGATTGTCCCAATATCCTTAGAGAAGACTGCCAGTCCGTTATCAGAGCCTCAGAGTGCAGGCGACCATCGCCAGCCCCGGCTGTGTTCCCTTATCCTGGAGATTCTTACAAACAAAACCCAAACAGAAAACACTCTGAACTTCAGAATTAAGCTTAAACAATTTCGGTGACAATGTGCTTTCATCAGGTTTCAAAATTTTTGAAAAGGTGAAACTTTTGGCCAAAACCTCATTCAAAGAAATCAGCTGAATAACCATCCCTCTTCCTTTTTAACCAACTTAGTTGACATTAAAAATAATTACAAAACATTCTGCTAAATGTTTTTAAATGCCCCCACCAGCCTACCCACATCACACTACCCTCCACCCCTGAGGGCAGAGTTGTCCAAACTCCGCCCCAAATGACCCCCTCAAAAAGCTAACTGGTGAGCTCCACACATATGTCAGCTTTTGCCAATATGAGCTAAAAGTCGCAGATTTCCAGACAGTCGTGAGCACAGATGCAGTACTTCTCGCGAGCTGATGCACTAAATTGATTCACCCAGGATAGCGGCCTTGTCGCCTGAACCCTGCAATCAGCGTGGCTGAGGTTTATGAAACTCCAAAGACTGGCGACCTCAGGGTCTGCTGTAGGACCACGGAGGAATCCAGGCAATTACTCTTTTCCTCCACATTAGACGGGTTTCCTCAGCCTCAAGGTCTTGTTATCTAACGACCTGCGAGCCTGAGCCTAAGAAGCAGCTGCCGCGGAAACACTTGTTGGAGAAACGAGAGATTCTGCACAGGGCGAAGGCAACATCTTTTTCATTCCTGGTTTAACCCACTCTGCGAATACCGTTCTGTTCCCGGAGGTACCCTCCGCCCTCAAAGCAACCTGCGCATGGCATTTCCTCAATAAGCATTTGCACAGGAATAAATGAACACCTTGCAGATGGTTTAAGAAAGGTGTATGGAACACCCAGAGCATGTCTGTAGAACCAGGCTTGTAGCATGACGGAGCCAGCCTGCTGAGATCCAATCTCATTCGTGGGGTAAGACAGGCTGGGGGACTTTCCACATTCTCCACATTCAAGGAGTATGATTTGCATTCTATACAGTTTTTAAATTCAAAGAAAGCATATTATAAACACTTGCAGAAGGCTAACCTAGCTTCAGGTTTTGCCGGAATGCTTCAGCCCCATCCAGCAAATCCAGATATCTCGTACTTCAGGATCACACACTTTGTCTACAACACGCTGAAGTGATGCTGGAGAAAAGCCCCAGACGTTTCTGAGGCTCTGGCAGAAGACGTCAGAAGTTCACTCTTTATACCAGGAAGGGTGATCTGAAGACTTGTTTAGAAAACCCCTTCAGCTGAGGCTATTATTCTGAGCTGCTGAGTAGAAGTTCTCTCATCTCCTACAAATGAGGAGGAGTGATTGTCTGTCTGGGGATTCAGCAGTCAGGCCCGCCACTGCACCTGAGCCCTGAACTAGGAGGCAGGCCGGAGCCCTGGCAGCAGGGCAGGCGTTCTGTGAGTTCCGCGGTCCCGCTGCAGCACGCCGCCTACCAGCGAGGTCAGCAGCTTCTGATGACGATGTTCTGTCGTCATTAACACACGGACTCACTCACACAAAACTGCTGAATTAAAAACCCTCACGGCAGGCGGAACTCACAGGCCGCAGGCATCCAGGACCGAGGCCACTTACTCACATTTACTCACACGTTCGTTTTTGCTTGAACTGCTTGATACAGACCACGTTTAGAAGGACCAAGATTCATTCAAACAGAATGGCACCCACGGGTGACGGGTATCATTCTGGGCTCAGGAGCAAGGCCCCTCCCCCAGGGACAGCTCTCCCCTTCGCGCTCCCCTCTGGGCTCTGCCCTCATTCAACCTCCGCACTCGATGGATGACATTATTCCTGAGCCAAACACAGGGCACAGCTTTACATGGACTTGGCTAATTTCTGCCAGCACTTATACACCGAGCTATTTAAGAAAGACACCCACCGATTATCATCTGTCTTCGAATGTTTCCAAACTGCTCTCCTTTCCCAGGATGACGGCTCTGCAACAGCCGTGCAAACCCCACTGAGATGTACATCATCCTCTTGGATGACCCGCAGCTGAGCCCCACCGGACCGTCACAGGCTGAGGTCAGAGCCTGCTCCTGGAAAAGCGCATCTGTGTCCAGGAAGGGGCTCTCACCAGCAGGCTGCCCCGAAGTGGAGGCTGAAACTGCACCCCATCCTCTGTGTGCACATGTGTGTGCACGTGTGTGTGTGCAGAGGCACACGGAGGGGCTCCAGGGAATGGCCTCGGGCAGCTCCTGGAGTGAGGCGCTCTTAGAATGATCACGGAAGCAGCTGACAGCACCCAAGTCCAGCTTCCGCATCCTTCTTCCCACCAGGTGACATATTGTCCTCATTATCCCTCAAACTTTTCAAATAACGATTCCCTGGGAAATGATTCAAATAATGACTCCCCAGGAAACAACAGCTGCCCCTTTCCTTAAGCAAGAGCTCTGCGAATTTTCACTGTGCACATCTGAACGTCTGTCTCAAGCCTCAAGACTGCAATATTCCCCGGTTGCCAGGCCTGCTTTATAAGCAGGCATGTGAGAGGAAGCTTAACCTGTCTCTTATGTTGTGAAAACCGGATATAAAGAACTCATGACTGGACCGGGAGCTGCTGTCTGAACACAAATCCCAGAGGGTTTCTGGGCCCTCCTCCTCCCGACGTGTGCTGGCTGGACGAGGCAGATAGAGGCTGCAGCGTGTCAGGAGGGACGGGCGTGCGTGGTCAAGAGGACACGGCCTCCCCGGCCGCGGCCACATACATGCGCTGGCCCACGGGAATGAAATCGAGCACCGAAACCAAGGCGCGGTCGGGAAGAAGTGCAGGCTCGCGGGTTTCGGCTGCTCTTTTAAGAAAACAGCGTGGCCCTCCACCCTGGATGAAGCTGAGGGGACGCTCGGACAGCACCACCAGCACCTCTGTTGAAAGTCTTAAAAATACACAAATCGCATGTACACTCGGGACCCATCAGATGGAAAGCAGTCATGAGTTTCACAAAGATTTGGTAACTTTAAGGACCTGATTTTGAAACGAACTTAGGGATTTTTCACTCCTTGGCCTCTTCCCTGTGTAGCTAGACCACTGCCCCAGTGACGACGGAAAGCGTCTGTTCAGCAGACACCGCGTAACAGTGACCGTTTCTTCAGCAACTCGGACTCAAATGCTCTGCAATAGCTTGAGGCAGGAACAGTCCGCGTAAGCACACAAGTCTGCGCTCCTTGCAGGCCTGTGGTGGGATCCGTGACGGACAGGCGGGGGGTCCTTCCCTGCCCTTGTGGTTTCCACGCCTTTCTTTACGGGACACTCCGTCACCTTCAGGACCTGAGCTTTCTCTACTCGGACTGAGGGCAAAGCCTCCTCGTGGAGCGGAAAAGAAAGGGACCGAAGGACGCTGTGCTCTGGGTAAGGGGCCACAGCGGGTGAAGGTCACAGAGACGCCACCTTGAGCTGAATGCGTCTCCCCCAACGCAGAGACCGAAGCCCTAATCCTAGTGTGACCGTGTCAGGAGCTGGGCCTCCGGGAGGCAACGGGTCAGGAGGGTGGGGCCCCACTGGGATGAACGCGCCCACAAAAGGGGCCCAGAGTGCCCCTCCCGCCACGTGAGGACGTGGGGAGAAGACGCCTTCTACCAGCTGGGTCCTCGCTGCAGAGGACTGGCCGGCACGTGACCCTGGATGCCCGCCTCCAGAGCCTCCGGAAACACAGCTCAAGCCGCCCAGTCTGTGGAGTCTAGTGACGCTGGCCTGGATGGACTAGCGCAGACGTGAGGCTGTGCGCCTGGGGCTCTCGGGGCAGCTGTTGCGGACGGCCAGGGCAGGAGGAGGGGCCGAGTCTGGAAATCCGGGGGGAAAGGAGGTGATCTCGGGTCTTCTTTCTCTGGCGCTCCAGGAACCATCAGCGCATCCTCCATCCAGAGCGAGCCTCCTGGGGGTTCCTGGAGCCGTCCGTTCTGTGGGGGTTCCTCCCTCCTCCGGCTGCGTTCTAGGTCTGCAGTAGGCCAGCGGTGCCTCCCCTCCACAGGGGACCCCACCCCGGCCCCCAGGCCTCTGTGTCGGCTGCCAGGCCTGATGAGGCGGGCTGCTTGAGGAACTCTGCCCTGCTCAGGGGGTCCTACATCCACCTGCATGGGCCCTCTGTGTCATCGCGACTGCGTTTTCATTTTGCTCGACTTGTGAGTCCCTGACGGCTTTCCTCTTAATACCCAGCATTATGGGAAAGACCATTCCCGTAGCTGCTGAAAAGTACCTAAGTGATGAATACTTGTCTTATTAAACACTAGTTAATAACTACACTGAGGTCAGTAAACACATCCCATGTCTAAACATGCCACTGAAAGGCTTTGCTGAGCTTGTGACGTGTCTGAGGTTAAATGTCAACCAAGTTCTCCTAAAGGTTACCAAACAGGAAATTTGTGCCTGGACAAACGAGCCGTATTTTCCAAGAACTGTCAACACTTTCTTCTAATGGAGTCTGATTAGAAAGTAGAAGAGGTGTGGGCATGAGCTGACATGGCATCAAGTCACAGGGGTCCTTCTGGTCACTGGGCTCAGGATGCAGAGGAGTCACTCAGACTGACCTGTGCTCAGCTCGGCCTTCGGACGCCTCCTCACCCGCCGTCACATCTGGACACAGGCCATCGGTGAGCACACTCACACACACGTGTGCCCTGAGGATCCAGGGGGAGGGTCTCTAGGCACCGTCCAGCTCCTGGAACCTAAAGCATGTATTTCAGGAGCTGCCCTGGTGGCCCAGATGGTAAAGAATCCGCCTGCAGCGCAGGAGACTCGGGTTCGATCCCTGGGTCGGGAAGATCCCCTGGAGAAGGGCATGGCTGGCGTACCCACTCCAGTACTCTTGCCTGGGGAATCCCACAGACAGAGGAGCCTGGCGGGCTACAGCCCACGGGGTCGCCAAGAGTCGGACACGACTGAGAGACTAACAGGAAAACACATATTTCAGTGTACTTAAGTGAGAAGGAAAATCCAGGCTCAGGTTCCCTTTAACAGAGACCTTACCGAAGCAACAACGAAGCACAACGAAGGAAGATACAAAGTTCACGTTATCCGCTCTGTCGTCCTGAAGAAGCGACGCGACGGAAATGTGAGGCACAGAATGGGATAAGAAACCTTCCACGCACGCCCTGCGGGCTGTCAGACCAGAATTCAGATGGGATCGGGGTCTTGAATGCCTGGGGAGACCCACAAAGCCCACGGGGACGGGGTGCAGCTGCGGAAGAAAAAGCCTGGGGTGTCACCAACGTCCGGGGCGCCAGGCACAGGGGGCAGGTGCCTGGGGGCATGTGCTTGGGTGCACCTCCCTGCCCTGCAGCAGGAGGAGGAAGCCTGCTTTCTGGCCCAAGTCGGCTCATCCTTCAGCTGTCTTATTTCACCTCTTTTCTTCTTTCCTGACCCCTCCTCGAGCACAGGCCCAAGAAATGGCACCAGGGGTCCCTCATTGCCATGCGGATGGCCTGTCCTGTGGTCCTTCGGGGGCATCTCACAGGACGATACGGTGTTTCCTTCCCCAAGGCTCCTGCCTGCTCACCGGCATGTGCATCCAGGGTGCCAGCCCTTGCTATCACCCTGCGGGGGGTGTGTTCAACCCTCAGATCATTTAAAATTCAAAAAAACCCAGGGCTGTTGGTTTCAGTATCCAGAATTTAAATGGCCTTTCCTCCAAGTGGGGGTGCACACATGTTCTCCTCAAAGTCCCCTGAGCCCGGCTCACTGGAGCCGCGGTCCCCAGCAGTTTTGGCACGAGGGAATGGCCTCGGGAAGGCGATTTCTCCACGGACCGGTGGGGGCAGGGATGGTTTCAGGATGATTCAAGCACACGGCAAGGAGGCCCGGGTTCGGTCCCTGAGTCAGGTCGGTCCTCTGGAGCGGGAACTGGCAACCCACTCCAGTCTTCTTGCCTGGAGAACTTCCTGGACCGAGGAGCCTGGCGGGCTACAGTCCCTGGGGCCGCAAAGAGTCAGGGACGACCGAGCGACTCACACACACAATTCTTGTGCATTTTATTTCTATTATCACGTCGGCTCCACCTCGGATCACCAGGCATTCGATCCCAGAGGCTGGGGCCCTGCACTAGAGTGTCCGCCCCCTGTGGCTGTGGACGGCCTCTCCTCCACAGCCCCGAGTGGCCAGCCCTGCTCTCTGCAGACCCGGGGGGCCCGCAGCGGACAGAGGCCTTGGGACATGGGCTTCCCCGAGTCCAAGCCCTCCATGACGCGGCAGCGACGTCAGAGCGGTGAGTGAGCCACCCAGAAGAGGCTGCAGCAGAAAAGCAGCGGCTGCGGGACGAGGTGGGGACGGTTGCTTCCAGAAGAGTCCACCTTCTTGGCGGCTGAGCCCTGCCCGGGTCACAGGAGCCCCCTCACCCATCAGGACCTCAATACCACAGGGTTTTACTAGTGCGACCTAGAAGCAGCCCCTTATGCAACAAGGAGCTGGCTTTACTCCTCCCAGGGGCTCCCGGAGTGAACCTCTACCGTTTAAAAGGGAAAAGGAACATGGGATTTCTAACACAATCTCGCCAAAGCCACACTTCACATTCCACGTATAAAACCTTTAAGCAGTGCAGTCGAGCTTCAGAGAAGCTGACTTTATGCTCCCACCAAAGTGATTCCAAGCAATGAATCCAGGTTAACAGCTCACACGGGGCTCTTATAAAAGCTTAATGATCTTAAGAGGGCCCCGCTCGTCCTGGGCCTAGACACGAAGGTGGGTTAGAAGGACACTCTGCTTGGCCACCTGCGGGGGACTTTCCGGCTCCCCTGTGCCTCCAACCTCCAAATAATTTAATTTACAGCCAGTTCCAAAGCATTCATCCCAGGGGACGGGTCCACTCTTTAACCTGAAAGACCGCCAAGACGACGAGAAGGAAACTACCTTTCAAAGGCGAAGCTGCGGATTCTCTCTCTCGAATCGCACATCTGCCTTTTCCCCAGCCTGTCCCGGGAGGCTGGCGTGTGCGCTTTACTCTGGCTCACCGGCCGGAGCTGGCACTGACCCGGGTGATGTGGGTGGCCAACAGGGTCGCGGTGGTCCCACCCCACTGCCCATCCAGAGGGGCTTCCTTGCATGCACATGCCGCCCGACAACTGCTCCCCACACAGGCCTGGCTGGCCCCCGAGTGTGGCCGGCTCCCCGCTCCCCACCTGAC
>SJYQ01006428.1:90436-134852 GCA_006410935.1 Redunca redunca
CAGACCACAGAGCACAGAAGCAACACCTCTCAGGCAATCTGTGAGTGACTGAAACTCGCCAGGGGTCTGCTAAAAACTGGCCCAGGGAAACCTTTTTCCGTTGTCTTAATCTAAAAGCCAAGGGGAAAGACCCCTTGTTTGGGGAAAGTGCAGCATGGGGAATTCCTCAAGCGGCGGCGTCCGCACTGGCGCAGGTTCACTCCAGGGACCCCCAGGGAAGGTCTCCTCTCCGGGCTGGGGCTGAGGTCACGGGCCCACGGCCCAGCTCACCTCCTCCTGCAGTCCAGGAACCACCCCCCACGGCTGCTCTCGTCCCCTGTAACCACCAAAGCCAACCTGACTGCAGGCGGCAGATCTCAAGTTTCCTGGGTGACAGAAATCCTTGAGAACGTGATGAAATTTTGCCCTCCTCTCCCCAGAAAATCATGCAAATGTGTACACAGAGGAAACGTGTCACAGAATGTCCTGAATTCCCAAGACTGTCTGAGCACACAGAGGGGTCATGCCATCCGGTCTCAGCGGCCTTCTGTCTGCTGACCCAAGACAGGAAGGCACCTGGACAGGTCTAACTGTTCAACAGGCGAAAATTAATGTCACCAGTGACAAATGCCTTAATCTTCCTTTCTTGCATTTCAACTGCAAAAACAGAAACACTCCTACCCCAAACTATAGGACTTACAAAAGCACATGTAATTACCATCACTGTTTAACACTCCCTTGTAAATTCTAGAAAATGCAATAAGCACAGAAATAGAAATAAGCACTACAGATGTAGGTCAAAGGCAGTGTGAGAGTGTATTTAGCATACTAAAAGCATATATATTAGATCTAATAATAGAAGGTTTGGATGCAAAGCAAAACACAAAACTCAATTGCATCCTTATAAACCAAGAATGCAACAGGGAAGCTAGGTAACATTCAGAGGAGTAATAAAATATGGAAAATAACAACTAAATGGCATCTGGAAAAGCAGACCAAATATGAGAGAGACACACAGTAGATTTGGATGAGAAAGAAATGCTGGGAGCCTGGGTGTGAGTAACACTTTCCAATGTCACGAAGAGGCCCTGCTTCAGGATGGGAAGACGGAAGGAAGAGGAGGGGTAAAGCAGAAAGGACGCAAGTGTGGGAAAGTCGTGTGTGCAAAGTCGCTTCAGATCTGTCCCACTCTTTGTGACCCTGTAGACTGTAGGCTGCCAGGCTCCTCTGTCCATGGGATTCTCCAGGTAAGAACACTGCAGTGGGTTGCCATGCCCTCCTCCAGGGGATCTTCCCAACCCAGGGATTGGACCTTCCTCTCCTGTGTCTTCTGCATTCCAGGAGAATTCTTTACCACTGAGCCACAGGGGAAGCCCGCAAAGAAAACTAAAAGGCCAGGGACAAACCAGGAAAAGACCTGGAGCCAAAGGAAAAGTTAACGTGTGTGTGTGTGTGTGTGTGTGTGTGCATGTGGGTGTGTGTGTGGGTGTGTGTATGTGGGTGTGACGTGTGTGTGACATGTGTGTCTATGGTGTGGGTGTCTGTGATGTGAGGTGTGTCTGTGTGTCTATGTGCAGTCTATAATGTGTGTGTGTCTGTGTGATGTTGTCTGTGTGATGTTATCTGTGGTGTGACCTGTGTGTGGGGACTGGCACCCCAAATTAAAACTGGTCAGTGGAGAGAGAAGACAGTTTATATGTAAGGAAACTAAATATCCAAGAAATTTATTTTTTTCAAGTACCTCACCAGCTGTCACAGAGATACAATTAAACAGATGAGATCTTTTTTTCTTTTTTGGTCTATCTAGTCAGCAAGATGCTGAAAATAAAAATATCCAATGTTTGCCAAATTGTAGTGATCACCTACTGGCAACCGTCGGGGTAAACTAAGATGTAGCACTTGTTCTGGAAAGCAACTTGGCACTTTTGAGCCAAAGCCTTAATCGTGAAACAAGTGATTTCATTTCCAAAATCTGGGGGAGAAATCATAGGCAGATAGGTATTTACCTCTGAGGATGCTGTTTCAGCATTAACTGCAGTGAGACAAGGCCTCCCCCAGTGGCTCAGTGGTTAAGAACACGTGTGCAATGCGGGAGCCACGACTTCGACCCCGGGGTTGGGAAGATCCCTTTGAGAAGGAAATGGCAGCCCACTCCAGGATTCTTGCCTGGAGAATCCCATGGACAGAGGGGCCTGGTGGGCTACAGTCCGTGGGGTTGCACAGAGCTGGACACGACTGAGCGACTTAGCATTTATACACGCACAGTGAGACACATTAGGGGAGAAACATCTAATTTAAACACCTAATGTTTAAATAAAGAGAGACAACAGCTCTCTATATGTAGAATAAAACCCATTTATGATGATATTTAATGACATGACTTATAAGGTTCAGCCATAAAGGATACCAAGTTCTGTGTTCAGAATGATGGCAAAAATATGCAGAGATACGCTTCTGAAAGTATGAAAACGTCCCCAGATGTCAAATATTTAAGCCTGAGTGGTGGGATTTATGAGGATTCTAACTTTCTAGATAGTTTTCTGAATTTCGAGGTAGTGTCTTCCACATATTAGTTAATAAATATTGGTAAAAAATTTGTCCCAACTTCTCACACAGCAAGCACAATGACTAATTTTAATTAGGAAAAGAACACAGATGTCTCACAGAGAGGAATCAACAGGCACACAGTCAGTGTGAGAGGCCCGATCTCGGGCGGCGTGATGGCGTGGCCGCGGAGGGGGGCGTTCGGGACGGAGGGAGGCCCCCTCGGTGGGAGTCACAGGAACACTCCTCCAGCTCTGCTACGGAGCATCATGGCGAGGGCCTCTCTGACGGGCGGTCCTGGGGGCCCGTCCCCTCGCCCGAGCCCCCTGCCCCCAGGCGGGCTTTTGTGCCCGGGCCGCGGGGTGCAGAGCCGGACCTCCTGTCCCTCTGGCTGCCCGGTGCCCGAGGAGCGGCAGGGCTGCTCACTAAGGACCCCACGGGCATCCCCCACACAGAGGACGCAGAGCAGAGTCCCCGGGGCCCCAGAGCCCCTCCAGTCTGGAGGAGGAACAAGGGGAGGGGAGTGCTCTGGGGCTCAGGGCAGAGGCCGGGGGGTGGGCGAAGGCAGGCGGCCTCTGCACGCGCGGCCCCCCGCCCAGGGGACAGCAGTGCCCCAGGTGCCTGGGGCTGTCAGGGACCACTAGCAAGTGCCCCCGTCTCTGGCGGGGATGCTCTCCCTTATCCTCTGTCCGCGAAGCTGCCCCAGACACAGAAAGTCTGCTCTGCAGACGAGGCTGGCCCTGCAAAGGCCAGCTGCACGTCACTGGCTACTGGCTGCACACGCCCTGGAGACGCCGCCCCGACCCTGGCCCGTGCCTTGGAGCTTCACGCTTTGTGTGCATGGATGCAGAGCATCTCCCCGCAATCCGCTGCAGGGGAGATGGCAAGGCGTGCAGCGGGCACCTGGCCTTCTCGGGGTCGAGGGCAGCCTGCCGTGTGCACGCCCCCCAGTGCTGGGGTGGGTAGCTCCTCACCCAGACGGCGCAGCAGCAGACACCTGCCAGGGAGGCAGCAGGTGCCTCTGCGTGCCCGCGCCGGGAGCACCACCGAGGGCCAGGTGTTTAGGGTGAGCGCGCCCCACGACGCTCAGGGGTTTGTTGTGTTGGCTGTCCCGGCGGAAGTTCTTCCTGAGACTCCCCTGGTCGTGACCATAAGCGCTCAAGTTCCTGGAGCTGCAGAGGGAGGGAGACCGGCCCAGAGCCAGTGAGCTGGGCAGGGAAGTGGCCTGGGATTTCGCCAACTTGGAAATAAAATTCAAGATATCTTTAAGAATTTAATAAAGAGTTCAAAGGCAAATGATTTTCAGTTCCATTAAACTCAAAGAAAATCATTTCTATTCAGTCTGATCGATGCAGTTAGGCAACATCACAGGTAATAACACATCTCATGATCACACAGACAGGTAACACACAGACTCCCCATGCTCTCCAGGTGTCCCGACACAGCAACCCTCAGGGGCCTGCAAGAGTATTTCAAATATAACTACGTAAGCATGATGGAAAAATGGAGACAAGTACCATACAAATAAGTGCAGGAAAACCAGGTAAATTCAGCAAGCAGCTTGAAAAGCCAGACTTTCTAAAGTCGTAAAATATCTGAGTCATGGCCTCTATAAAAATAAAGCTATGACTTTAAAACGTGGTCAGTCGCTCAGCCGTGTGCAACTTTTTGCCACCACATGGACTGTACCGCCAGGCTCTTCTGTCCATGGGATTCTCCAGGCAAAAATACTGGAGTGGGGTGCATTTCCTCCTCCAGGGGATCTTCTTCCAAGGACTGAACCTGCGTCCCCTCTGTCTCCTGCATTGAAGGCAGATTCTTTACCGGCTGAGCCATCGGGGAAGCCCCATTTTAGAATAAAACAATCTCATTCAGATGATCAGAAAGACTTCCGAAGTGATCCTATATATTTTTTAACAACAGACAAGAATGATTCTAAATGAACAAACCAAGATGGAGCAAATACTTTAAACCCGACAGTTTCGGCAGCAACGTCGCTCACTTCCCCAGCCAGCAGAGGCGCTGCCGTAGCCGAGACAATGAACGTGAGTCGCGGGCTGTGCACACGGCTGCTGCTCCCACACGCTGCCCGCCAGTAAAGGCTGCGCAACTTCTCAACCACGCCGGAGGGAAGACTTTAATAAATTAAAGAGTTAAGTTAAAATCTGAGGACTTACAACGACTTCTGTGAAATTTTTGACTTTGCATCAAAAAGTCATAAGCGTGCCTCCAGGTTAGTGCCTGGTGGGGGCTGGGGAAAAAGGTGGGGACCCTCCCAAATGCTCGGAGAAGAGCCATCTCCAGCACCGGCTTCGGCATGGAGTCCAGACTTGCCAAATCCAGCACGAGGAGGCACCTTATTTGCCAAGATGGAAGCACTTCACAGCAGCAAGTGTTCGTTTCCTGTTTAACTTATGTGAGGGGTGGAGCTTTTCAGAGAAGAAAGCCAATTTCTGTTTTTATGCACTGACTGGCCAATGAGTTTGGTGTTAACTTTTTGCTTATTCTCTCTACCTCTGGAAATATGTCAGCATGTAACTTCTTTTTAGGGTTTTGTTTTTTGGTTGCTAAACCATTTATCCAAAGAGAGATAAGAGCTCAGAATAACACCCATCCCCTGGATGAACCAAAAAAAAAAAAAATCTGACAGTTTGTTGTTCTCTTTATCAATAAGGATCACCATCTCTCTCTCTCTCTTTTTTTTAACGGCACAAATATATCACAGAATATTACTCAGCCATAAAAAGGAACAAAACTGGGTCATTTCTAGAGGCATGGATGGGCCTTTCACTTCAGTCTCTCAGTCATATCCGACTCTTTGCCATCCCATGGACTACAGCACGCTAGGCCTCCCTGTCCATCAGCAGCTCCCAGAGCTTGCTCAAACTCATGCCCATCGAGTCAGTAATGCCATCCAACCATCTCGTCCTCTGTCCTCCCCTTCTACTCCTGCCTTCAATCTTCCCCAGCGTCAGGGTCTTTTCTGATGAGTCGGTTCTTCACATCACCATCTCTTTTTAAAACAGAAATCCCTCCATCGACTGACTTGGAAGAATAAACTTTTCAGGCAAAAGGGACCACATCAGGACATCAGTCATTTCAGATGAAGACACAATCCTCAAGCCGAGAGGGAGATGACTGGGAGTCACAAACCTGACAAGGCAGGGCAGGAAGCCAGGGCCCGACCCCGGCGTTCACCCAGTGCTCTTTCTACGAGGAAGCTAGTGCCCCGGCCCTTCATCCCCGCCGCAGCACACAGACCCTGCACGAAAGGAGTTCACACTTGGAAATCTTGGGATATAAGACACTCCTGAAACAGTGGGTCTGAAAGACACACCTTAGGAGAGGGAGGCCGCCCACGAGCACGGAGCCCCGACGACGCTGGGGGCGGGGGCGCCCGGGTCCAGGTTCCGGGGCTGGTACCCCGAGCCACGTGACCCAGGCAAGCACCCTGGCCATCCTGCACCCTACCTTTCTGCAGAGCAGGGACCAGGACTGCAACACTGAAGGCTGACTGTGGTAGATTATTTAGAGCAAAGCAAGCATGTGAGGAATCTTGGCTCCCACTTTAACACACTCCTCGCTTCTCTCCAGAAACTTCTGGCTTAGACACGCCCTCTTTGCCCCTGGGTGCGAATGTTTGCTGCTACTGCTGCTAAGGCGCTTCAGTCGTGTCTGACTCTGTGCGACCCCACAGACAGCAGCCCACCAGGCTCCCCCATCCCTGGGATTCTCCAGGCAAGAACACTGGAGTGGGTTGTCATTTCCTTCTCCAATGCATGAAAGTGAAAAGTGAAAGGGAAGTCATTCAGTCGTGGCTGACTCTTTGTGACCCCATGGACCGCAGCCCACCAGGCTACTCCGTCCACAGCATTTTCCAGGCAAGAGTACTGGAGTGGGTCGCAATTGCCTTCTCCGTGCGAATGTTTAGAGGTGAGGTTTTGCACAGCTGGCCCTCCGGGGGCAGATGGCATCTGAATCTGCAGGGGTGTTGGGATTCCCTGGTGGCTCAGACGGTAAAGCATCTGCCTGCAATGTGGGAGACCCAGGTTCGATCCCTGGGCCGGGAAGATCCTCTAGAGAAGGAAATGGCAACCCACTCCAGTACTCTTGCCTAGAAAATTCCATGGATGGAGGAGACTGGTGGGCTACAGTCCATGGGGTCGCAAAGAGTCGGACACGACTAAGTGACTGAACAACAATTTTTCTCTATACAAGAACTTTCCCTGGAACACGTGTACCACGAGCACGGACGCCAGAGGCCAAGCAGCCCCTGAGGGTCCTGTCTGGAGGGCCCTGGGGCTCCCTGGCCTCAGGGCCTTCTCCACCAGCCCCACCACACCCACCTGGATGCCTGGCTCCACTCTGACCCGTCCCCGCCACCCTGCCCGCAGCGAGGGCGCCGAGGTCTCCTCTCAGCACTTTTCCTCCCTTGAGGGGAAATTCAGGATTTCCCACAAGCCCAGGAAGAGAGCCGAGCAGGTCAAGCCATGGACGAGAGGTCAGCCTCCAGCTGGTGGGGCGGCTAGCATCACTGAGAACATCTCCACCATATTCTTCACTGGGAATTGCGTGGGAGTGGGCATAGAGCGTAGGCTCGCAAAGCCCTTAGAAACCATCACTTGAGTCTCACCGTGACTGAGCAGGCGAAGCTGGGCGACAGGGTCCACACGCACGAGCCGGGAGGAAGCGGACAGTGTCCAGCCCCACCCGGGCCCATCAGGGGCTACCTGGAGCTGCTAGGCTGGCTTCTGGGGACATGGGCTTTGTGAAATAAACTCTTTTTATTTGAACAGGGACACAGCCAATAAAACCAACCGTCTAAGGGGAATGAAAGATGTCCAAATCCACTAACTCATTGCATGGACCGTCCCAGCAGCGGCACCAGCGGCCTTATTCACTGGAGCCGGTGAGCGTGCCGTGGTCCTACCAACACAAATTCTTTTTTTTTAATATAAATTTATTTATTTTAATTGGAGGTTAATTATTTTACAATATTGTATTGGTTTTGCCATACATCTACATGAATCTGCCACAGGTATACACGTGTTCCCCATCCTGAGGCTCCCCACCTCCTCCCTCCCCGCACCGTCACTCTGGGTCATCTCGTGCACCAGCCCCAGTGGCACTGAAACATCTATAATATCATATGTGAGACGAATCGCCAGTCCAGGTTCGATGCAGGTTGCCATTCTATACCTGCCAGTTGTAAGGTGGGTGATGCTAGACATAAACGTAACTTTCTTTTTCCTTTTGGAAATTAGAAAAAAGCAGATTGCATGTAAGTTTTTTTTAAAACAGATGGTCAAATGAATCTTTTAAAATTGTACCATTGAAGATGAATGTGAACATTTTAGGTATTTTATTTTTTTAATTTTTATTTTAACTTTAGTTTACTTTACATTACTGTATTGGTTTTGCCAAACATTGACATGAATTCACCATGAGTGTACATGCGTTCCCAAACATGAATCCCCTCCCACCTCCCACCCCATACCATCTCTCTGGGTTCTCTCCTTGCACCAGTCCCAAGCATCCTGCATCCTGCATCGGACATCGACTGGCGATTCGTTTCTTACATGATAGTATACATGTTTCAATGCCATTCTCCCATCTCATCCCACCCTCTCTCTCTCTCTCTCCCCCAGAGTCCAAAAGTTCACTCTATAGATCTGAGTCTCTTTTGTTGTCTCGCATACAGGGTCATCATCCCCATCTTTCTACCAACACAACTTCTATTTCATAACTAAATGTGTCACGGAACAAGTCTCATCATACAAAACTCATACAATGAGTTTTTGCCAAATTCATCAATTCAATTCAGTTCAGTCACTCAGTCATGTCTGACTCTTTGTGACCCCGTGGACTGCAGCACGCCAGGCCTCCCTGTCCATCACCAACTCCCAGAGTTTACTCAAACTCATATCCATTGAGTTGGTGATGCCATCCAACCATCTCATCCTCTCTTGTCCCCTTCTCCTCCGGCCTTCAATCTTTCCCAGCATCAGGGTCTTTTATAACAGAAACACATACAAAACTTAATAGGCTTTTATTTTTCTCTATGGAAAAATGTGCCAAAAAATAAACAGACAGTAATGAAATTTCCACTATGAAAAATGCTAGATGTGATTTCCATCTTAACTGGAAAAGCCAAAATACATTGAAAGCACCTTTTAGAATTCTTATGTAAGCAACATCATTATGCATCCAGTTTACCAAGTAGGAAAAAAACCTTTTAAACAGTAAAAGCTATAAATAGTCTGTGTAATCTGACATGGGGAGTAATTTGAAGGAAAAACACCTCAATATATTTTTGTCCTCCATGCTTTCCTAGAGCCTATTTTCAAATTCATTCAATTTAATTTGATTGTTGATTGTGTTTATTCACAAAAATTCATTTGGGGAAAACAGAATTAAAGCATATACAGATATTGTATCTGTACAATAACCGCCCCCACACACAGCAGCTGCTCCTCCAACCACACCCCTCGTCCTGCTCCCCGACCCAGAGCCCTTGACCCTGGCCGGCCCCCCGCCACACAGGGCACTAGAGGGGCTCCTGAGACCTCCCCACCCTGCCCCACGGCAAAAGGCTGCCTGTGTGCCGCTCATTTCGCTGGAGGTGGAGAGCAGGAGGTGTACGCTAGACCTTGGACTGGCAAATAGAGGCCTGGGGTGGGGGGGGGTCAATGTGCCTCAATTTCCTCCCCAACGACAACGGAATTTTTATAATATCTGAAAACTGAGGGGACTTCCCTGGTGGCTCAGATAGTAAAGAATCCACCTGCAATGCAGGAAATGTGGGTTCAATCGCTGGGTCGGGAAGATCCCCTGGAGAAGGAAATGGCAACCCTTCCATGCCTGGAGAATCCCTTGGACAGAGGAGCCTGGTGGGCTACAGTCCATGGGGTCGCAAGAGTCGGACACGACTGAGCAACTGACGCCACACACAGACACTGGCCTTAGAGAAACAAGAGTGATTCCAACGTCGATTCCAGTTAAGATGCAGTGGTTTCTCCATCCATTTCTCCCATGCCCTGCCCTCTGCGGCTGGCAACTGCCACTCTGCGTTCTGTCTACAAGCTTGCCTTGCCATCCATGAACACAGCACATCCCTCCATTTATTTGCATCTTCAGTTTCTTCCCCTGCTGTCTTAGAGTGTTCAGTGCACAGGGCTTTCCCTTCCGTGGTGACTTATTTACGGGTATTTTACTCTTCTTGATGCAACGGTAAGTGGGATTGTTTTATTGATTTCTCTTTCAATTGGTGAAGTTTTACTCTAACCTCGTGTTTTTCAAAGTATCATATTACATAAACTAGTTCCTGGCAATTACCAAATTACTACTTACGAGCTAAAAGCACGGAAAATGTACTTGTTTAGAAAGCACATGGGACTTCCCAGGTGGTACTACTGGTAAGGAACCCGCTTGCTAATGCAGGAGACACAAGAGATGTGGGTTCGATCTCTAGCTTGGGAAGATCCCCCTGGAGAAGGAAACGCCAGCTCACTCCAGTCTTGTTGCCTGGGGAATCCCATGGACAGAGGAGCCTGGTGGGCTACAGTCCCCGGGGTCGCAACATGCCGGACACGCCCGCAGAAAGCACGGGGTTCTCACCCGCGGGCTGCCCAGCGTCGGGCACCAGGCTGTAGGTGTCCACGTCCCGGCGGGACCGTCACACGGCCACCTGTGCCCTGTGACGACGACATCCTTGAGTTTGTCTCCCACACGGGCAACTGCGCCTCACACCCCCGAGGAAGGCCTGCATGTGACAGTATGCTCTGCGGGATGCAGGCGAAGCTTGTCAAACTCCTTTCGGATGTTTCCTAAAACTAAAGGAAAGAACAAACATCCTCAGATTCCTGGCTCCCCACTCTGGGAGGCTGCGGATGTTTCTGTCCAGGTCCATTTCCATCTGGGAAGCACTGTGCAAAAATTAATCTGTTCGAAAAGACATGTGCACGTTCGCTGGTTCTCATATTCTTTTATAGCATTTTATTTCTACAGGTTCTATTTAACGGTGATCTAACTTCACAGTTAGACAATCAACACATGCATTTTATTTAGAGTAATTTCATAAGGTCAACCCACTGGTGAGAGAGACGCTCCAATTAGGGGCCAATAAAAGCTTATACTTTAAAAGCTATTTTATCACCAAGATATACCATACTGTTATGCCATGAAATACTGTCAATAAATGAAAAATAAGCTAGGCATTCTACAGGTACCTCAGAGCCCTCTAGTACGTGACATACTAAGTCATATCGTTGCTGTTGTTTAGTGGATAAGTCATGTCTGACTCTTTGCAACGCCATGGACTGTAGTCACCAAGCTCCTGTCTCCATGGAATATTCCAGGCAAGAATACTGGAGTGAGTCGCCATTGCCTTCTCCAGGGGCTTTTCCCAACCCAGGGATCAAACTCATGTGTCCTGCGTTGGCAGGCAGATTCTTTACCACTGAGCCACCGGGAAAGCCCCTCTAGGGCACATGGTGTGCCCACTTTGCTCATTTTTATCTGTGACTGTGGTCCAGCTTTCAGTCTTTTCCACCTTAATTTACAGTGGTTCCAACTGAAAGTTTATATGAGCCAAAGCAGTTAGGCTGCCACGCCAAGTTTTCAGTAAATAAATTCAGGAAAGAGCTGCAAAGACAGAATTCATGATAACAGGACTCGTCTCCCAGTGAGCAGATCATGAATGATCTATCTGCAATGTGATACTGGTCCAAGAAACTCAGAAACACTTGGCGGAACTCAGGGGGGTTACCCCAACAACGGTGACTAAAGATTCATCTGCAGATATTTTAAGAGCATTGGAGGGGGTGGCGTGTCAGAGAGTCTTAGAGACGCAGCAGGGTTCTATGATGGTAACTGTAGGATGTGGAAGCTGCAGCTCTGTGGCCATCTCTGCCCCGAGTGCCGGCCTCAGGCAGACAGACGTCTACAAGGGTGGGGGCTCTGGATGCCCAGGTTCTTTCCCCAGTTTTCTTTCTACCCAGAATGTTCTGAAACAGATACAAGTTGACAGGACACTGGCTGTGTGAGGATGGTAGTGAGTACGAAGGCCAACTCACTCCAGTATCCTCGCCTGGACCATTCCCTGGAGAGAGGAGCTTGGTGGACTAGAGTCCACGGATATTGCTTCCCTCTCACATTCAACTACAGATTCTTAATAATGGTGCTCCCCCAGGAGAGGCGGCTTGAGGAGCACTGGTGTGTCTGCACTGATTCGTTACAGGCCTCCACTGCGGCTGGCTGTCAACCCAAGTCCGGACCTGATTCTGAGACTCAGTTATAACTGTGTGCGATTGTCCACAATGATTTTATGCCATTGCAGAGAAAAAGTCAAACACGATCTCCAAAGACTTTTAACAATGCTCAGGAACTACTTCGGGCTTCCCAGATGGCACTGGTGGTGAAGAGCCTGCCTGCCAGTGCAGGGGACACAAGCGAGGTGGGTTTGACCCCTGAGTTGGGAAGATCCCCTGGAGGTGGAGATGGCAGCCCACTCCAGCATTCTTGCCGGAAAAATTAAATGAACAGAGGAACCTGGCGGGTTACAGTTCATGGGGTCACAAAGAGTCAGACATGACTGAGCAGGCAGACACTGAGGAAGTACTCTGCAGAATTACCAAGGTTTATTCTGAAGTACTGAGGAATTTAGTATAAATGAACTACACGTGGAGCCCTGTGTCCCGGATCCATCGTCCCAGAAATCCAGCTCCTCCCATCACAGGTGGGCTGCATTGGCAAGGGCCACCCAGCCCAGGACGACACCTCCCAGGCTTCCCTATGGCCAGGTGTGGGCATGTGACTTGCTCCAGCCAATGGGAGGGAAGCAAGGGTGGCCCCTTAAGAAGCAGCTGCCTCCTTCATCAGTGTCCCTTCACCAGTCTCCTGGGGAGGCAGAGCCTTCCCGGTCCCTGGAAGGGGTGAGCCCTAAGACAAGGCGCCTGGAGTCCTACTAATAACTCACCACGTAGAAGAGACCTGCCCACCGACCAGGAACAAGGGCATTTGGCTGATGCTTGACTAAGAAGTGAATCCTGCTTTTGTTAACTCACTGCAGGATCACACAGGGCCTGGCGCCAACCCTCACCACGGTCCAGAGCCCCCGGGTGACCATGCAGCCTGAGAAATGCTGGGATAGCTGACACCCTCTGGGCTCGCACGCTGCGGGTCGGGAAGAAGCCACTGGAGGATAAGCGGGCACCAGCCGGGGTGCCGCCTCCCCCCAGCCTGTGAGGATCACGCCGTCCTCGGCCAGCACCCACACTCGCTTCCTGTCCCCTCCTCCGTGGAACGGGACGATCCCACCCCAGACACTTATGGTAAGAGATACAGGTGGTAACACACGTAAAGCATTCGCCACAGTGCCCGGCAGGTGGTAGGCCCTCAAAATATAACTTGTCATGATCCTGCACAAATGAAACAATGACATAGCATCTTCCTCGAAAATGTTTGCACTCCTATAGGAGAAGATCAACAAAGCAAATCATCGTGAAATAAACAATATATAAACAAACTTGGAAGCGTAAGATGAAGATCCTGAATCTCTGAAAAAAAGGACCATCGTGAGATGACAAAACGGGAGGTTTGCTCTTGCCGAAATTTTCAGCAGTCTGACCTCCTGGCTTTCACGGTGGTGACAGGGTGCTTGTGCCACGGTTTCACCAACACTTGTCTCCCGGTAGGGCTGGGGGCACCCGCCAACCCCCCTCCACCGCGGGTGAGTGTCCTGAAGGGGTGAGAGGGAACCTGTCAGGTCCCCCTAATTCATGATGGGTCGGGAATTTTAGGACCAGGAACTAAACCTGGACTTCTCCTAAAGATACAGGAGGCTCTTCCGTTCTGCTCCCCAGTTTAAAAGCCCACGTCAAGGTATGAAGTCACCCAGTGGTCCCAGAGGAGAAGGCGGGAACTCAGCCCCATCCCACAGCCCCGCCAGCCTCCGCCGCTTTGGGGATGAGGTTTGAAAAGAGGTCCACAGACCTTCGAACAGTCTGCTCCGCATTCAGAGGGATGAGGGCAGCATAACTTGATCTCTTGGTGGAGACAGTGTACACACGTGTGTGTGTGCGTGTGCACCAGTCTCTAGACCAAGTGAGCCAGATCCACAGCCCAGCACGTGCCCCACTAACCAGCTGTGGGCCTTCGGGTAAATCGTTACCCTTCCCCTCAGAGTCTACTTTCTTCCTCATCAGGACAATGTGGAAGATTATTTACAGTAAGAGTGTTTAGAGGATTAAAAAAAGAGGCAAGTTTTAAAGAAATATTCAAAGCACAATTTATAAGACTTCCCACATGGAAGCTGCTCAAAAAAAGTTGAGTTGCTATTTTCAGATGAGGAAGGAGCAGGTTGCTGCAGCAGAATGGGTAGGCAGGGAGCTCGGGCACGGGTGGATCCAGGGCACGGGGCTCCTGGGACTCTGGGCCTGAGGGGACCCCGCTCCCCTGCTGGTGCAGACCCTTGGTTCCTTCTCCCCAGGAGGGCCCCCCGGCCCAGGGCGGGGAAGCTCTGCAGCCTCCAGCCCTCGCCGCGGCCCGGCTGATGGCGCTTATCCCGGGAGCCAGCACCCAGGGCTGATTTCAGCTCTGCACGAGCATGGCTCATATTCCTACAGAAAAGCCATCAGAGGCAGCCTGGACCGTGATCCCAGATCCCACAGCTGTCCGCTTGGCAGCTCAGGTGCCTGAGGAACCTGCAGCCCGGGGTTCTGACTCCGGCCCTGATGACGGACCAGGGCTCCCAGAGCACAGGCAGGCAGCCGCGCCCAGGAAACACGGCTGGGCATCCAGCCCGGGGCCAGACTCACGCCCTCACTCCGCGTCCGCAGGAGGCCCTGCACAGAACCCCAGGGGTCCCCACCTGCTGCGGAAGGGGTGGGGTCGCTTCAGCAGGGTGTGTTTATCCACAGGCAAGAAGGCGTGAGTGGGTAAGGACATCCAGGAGGTGGGTGGCCAGGGTCGGCCGCTGCAGAGCAGGAGGAAAAAAGCTCTCAGGCTTGGATGAATCACGGCTGAAATTAGTAACGTCCCTCCCAAGGACATTGGGCTGTTGCTCCTCTTTCAAAAGTTAAGTGCTTTAAGAAAGGAGGCCAGGTCTTCTAGAAACAGATGGTCGGACGGAGAATGAAACACTGGCCGCGGGGCCAGTCACTGCCTACCACCCGCAAAGCCAAAAGTCCACCGTGGGCATCTTTGCTCAGCTTCACGGGAAGAGAGACACGGGGGGATTCGTCTGCAGAGCCACTGGATGGAGCGTGTGGCTCTGCAAACACATGTTCCAAATTATCACCTAACGCCCCAGCCCGGAGCCGGGCTCAGTCAGCGTGACTCACTGGCCCCACGTGATCAGAGTCGACTCTTTCTGGCAGGAGGGGCTGTGACTTCAGACTGGAATCCGACGAAATGAGCCCTGATTTGTGGACAAACTGCATTCACGATGCCGTCCTGTCCTTAGGGCCTCTGTTTCATCTTTGTTTTTTAAGTCATCCCCATGACTTAAAAAAGTGGGCATAAGCGGCTGAAGATGCCTCAGGGACCCGGAATGTCTCGACTGGCAGCTCCACTCCAGTGCTGACTTCTAGAGGAAAATGCAGTCAACAGTGGGCTGTGCCTTAGACACACATCTTTTCATTAAAGCAGGGCGTGCAACGTCAGGCTCATAAGAGACTCCCATGGAATGTTCAGGCCAACAGGGTATTTGTTAGAAATATTCTGAAAATGTCTAACTCCTCCACTTTGTATATAATGCCAACTATTCAAAGGCAGAGACATTACTTTGCTGACTAATGTCCGTCTAATCCAGGCTATGGTTTTTCCTGTGGTCATGTATGGATGTGCGAGTTGGACTGTGAAGAAGGCTGAGCGCCAAAGAATTGATGCTTTTGAACTGTGATGTTGGAGAAGACTCTTGAGGGTCCCTTGGACTGCAAGGATTCCAACCAGTCCATTCTGAAGGAGATCAGCCCTGGGATTTCTTTGGAAGGAATGATGCTAAAGCTGAAGCTCCAGTACTTTGGCCACCTCATGCGAAGAGTTGACTCACTGGAAAAGACTCTGATGCTGGAAGGGATTGGGGGCAGGAGGAGAAGGGGACGACCCAGGATGAGATGGCTGGATGGCATCACGGACTCAATGGACGTGAGTCTGAGTGAACTCCGGGAGATGGTGATGGGCAGGGAGGCCTGGTGTGCTGCGATTCATGGGGTCGCAAAGAGTCGGGCACGACTGAGCGACTGAACTGAACTGAACTGAACTGAAAACTCTAGTCATGTGAACAGAATGGAAAGAAACTTGTAATCTAAGTGGAGGGACAGGATCATCTATCCCCAAACACAGACATCCACGGTCATGGACGTGCAATGTGAGATGTGGGGACAAGGAGAGCTGGAGAGGTCAGAGGAGGGATGATGGGCTGGTGGGGCTGGGCGGCTTACAGGAGGTATGGAGGGTCACGGTGGGGGAAGGCATTCCTGGTGGGCTAGAGCAGCTCAGGCGGAAGACCCGAAGGCTGGAGCTGGCACTGTTCAGACAACAGAGATGACATCTCTCTGGTGAGAACAGGCTTCTTTATCATTGTTTCATTTTTACTTTTTGTGCACAACTTGGAGACAGTGGGAAATGAGATCAGAACGGTAAGTTACCAGTTTCCACGTCAACGGGCCTTTAGGAGCAAGAAGTGGTAGGAACGAGACGCACGAGGGTCTGGCAGGTACAACGTCAGCTTAAGATTAGTTTACAGATTCCGTGACGTGACCTTGGTGATTTGGGAGAGAGAGGATCCCGTGTCAGGCCTCGGCGCACCCGAGATAAACGGCTTTCATCTTTAATAGACGGAGGGGACGGAAAGAGATCAGCGAGCTGATCTCGAGGGCTCAGCAAACACACCAACTGGCCCTCTTCATCCAGAAAGGACTGAAAACCTATCGAGTGACATCAAGACCCGGAACCAAGCGAAACGCTCGAGGATGGAAAACCTCTGTGGGTTTTCAGACGGGCCACAGCGGGGCTGCTGCTGTGGTCCAAAGGGTCATCGGCACGCGCTGTGGGTGGAACTGTGTCCCCTCCAAAAATGTACTGAAGGCCTGGCCCCCAGCCCTGGAGAAAGTGCTCTCGTCTGGAAATGGGGTTGCTGCATAGGTCCTTAGCCAAGAGGAAATCAGGTTGCAGGAGGGTGGCTGAGTCCAGTAGGTCCTTGTGAGACGGCCGTGTGGGGACAGACACACAGAAGAGAGCGGGTGACGACGGAGGCAGAGGTCAGGGTGACAGGTTTCCAAGCCCAGGGGCACCTGGAGCCACCAGAGCCTGGAGGAGGCAGGCGGGACCCCTGCCCACCCGGGCTCTAAGGAGAGCTCAGCTCTGCTCACCCTGAGTTCAGGCCTCTGGTCTCCAGAGCTGTGAGGGTGGATCTCTGATGATTCACCCACAAAAATCCACACTCGGGCTCCCGGTGTGTCCTGAGAGCCACAGGGAACAGACCCAGCATGCAGCCAGCACGGTGACTCCTCCTAAACCACTGCAGAACACTGATGCCCCGCACCGACCCCCGCGACCACATCCATGTTTGCCTACGTCGTGCCATGACCAAATCCAGGCCAGCCCAAACCCACAGCCCTCAAGGATGGAGAACATCTGTGACAGAGGACTACATCAGAGCTTAGAGAACGAGAACATGATGGGAGATTTATTTAATTGAAAATAATCACTCTCAAGCCTTTGCTGGACAACCTGTCAGGGTGCAGCAATGGATGGAAAAGCCTGCAGAAACCCTGAAAGGCTGAAAAGAGGAAACTTTTTACAGCAAATATCTCTGCTGATATTACACATCAGCAGATCTCTCAAGGGAACGGCAGGGTCAGAAATTACAAATAGTAGGTGAGGGTCAGGGGGAAATCAACAGGGTAACTGATGAGCTGTTGTGCAAGATGGAGCTGGCTTTCAGGGCATCAGCTGGGTGTTGCCTCCAATGAAAACCAGAGGACTCTGTCAGAAGTCTCTGGGTCTGTCCACATCTCTGCAGATGGCACTATTTTGTTCTTTTTGTGGCTGAGGAATATTCCATTGTGAGTACGAACCACACCTTGGTTATCCACCCTCTGCTGACGGACGTTTAGGCTGCGCCCACATCTTACCTGTTGTGGACAGTGCTGCAGGGAACACTGGGGTGCGTGTGTCTTTTTGAATTATGACTTTTTCTGCGTATGTGCCTAGGAGTGGGATTTCTGGGTCATGTGATAATTTAATTCCTAATTTCTTCAGGAATCTCCATTGTGGCTATATCCATTTACATTCCTACCAGCAATGTAGGAGGGCTCTCTTTTCTCCCTACCCTCTCCAGCATTTACCGTCAGTAGAACTTTTGATGGTAGCCATTCTGACCGGCGTAAGGCAGTAGCTTGTTGCAGTTTTGGTTCGCATTTCTCTAATAATTAGTGATGCTGAGTATCTAAAGAGATAACTAATAAGAACCTACTGTATACCACAAGGACTTCTACCCGACGCTCTATGGTGATCTACATGGGAAGGCATTTCACAAAAGAGGAGATGCGTGTATAGGTACAGCTGACTCACTTCTCTGTACAGCAGAAACTAACACAGGATTGTAAAGCAACTAAACCCCAAAAAGAGCTCTTTTTAAAAGCCAGAGGGCTGCTCTGGGAGAGCAGGGGCGTGGCATGGGCTCTGTGCCCACTGGCAGAGCCAGCTGACCTCAGTGGCCACCACGTGCCAGGCCCTCAGAGCTCCATGTGCCAGCTGGCCTCAGTGGCTGCCACGTGCCAGCTGTCCTCAGTGGCCGCCATGTGCCAGCTGACCTCAGTGGCCACCATGTGCCAGACCCTCAGTGGCCGCACGTGCCAGGCCCTCAGTGGCCGCCACGTGCCAGCTGTCCTCAGTGGCTGCCACGTGCCAGCTAACCTCAGTGGCCGCACGTGCCAGGCCCTCAGTGGCTGCACGTGCCAGGCCCTCAGAGCTCCACGTGCACTAACTGGTCAACATGACCTTGTGCTTTAGGCCTGCACTGTACCTTCAGGTGACTGTGTAATCAAAAGCCCCTCTTCCACTCTGAAAAACAGAAAGCTGAGATGGTCACAGCCGAGTCAGTTTTGCCAGTGAGACGTCAGCACACATTTTTATACATTAGTAACCTCTGGGAATTGTAATAACATTGCAAGAAACCTAACAAACTGAGAGTCACACTGCTAAGAAGCTGTCTCCTCAGGAGCCCAGCCCACGTGTTTCAGAGGCCCTACTGTGCATTGGCGAGACGTTCTGTGGTAACGGGATCTGCCCGTTGACAAAGACGGGAAGAAAGAAAGAAGGATGGAAGCGCTTATAACTAATCCAACTGATTATCACCAAATCAACAAACAGGATCCCTTATTGGCTGACCTGATGATCAACCAAACAGATCAAGACCTCTAGACGTGGAATGTTTCTCACAGTTGATGGAAATGGTATTCCCATTTTGGCCAGCTTAAAATAAGATAAACTTGGAAGTCTAGAGTGGGGTCTGGATACAGAAATCTCTGACGGTTACTGGTACCTGACCCTGGAGAAAGGGAAAGCCTGTTGAAGAGGTTAAAATCCATGAATGGCACCCTGATGCCAGGGCCACTGGTCTGCAGGTGAGTGTGAAGGCGTGGTCAGCAGTCACCGCGGGGAGGGGACAAGGTGAGGGCCAGAGGGAAGTAAGGAGGAGGTGGCCAGGACGTGGGAGAGGAAGGCTGGAAGGTTTCCCTGTGACCAGGAGCGTGGCTACCCCACCAGAGCACAGAGACACGGCGGAAGAGGGCTTTGGGGGGAATGTGGCCAGCCCCCGCAGCTGGGCAGCTAGGGAGGCGGCTCAGTGCGGGGCACACGGCTGGGGCAGCGAGAGGGTGGAACTGGACTATAGCAGCCCAACGGTGGCATCTGCCCACGCTGGCCAGGGAAGGGAGAGATCCGTGCAGATCTGGCCCAGTACGTTCTCCACCCGCATCTCAGAGAGAAAGGTGGGGAAGCAAGACAGGCAGGGAGGAGCCGGGGAGTGGAGGTGGTTCCAGATAAGGACGGTGCAACAGTCAAGAAAAGGGGGGTCTTCAGAGGGGCTCTAGAAAGTGCAGCCCCACGGCTGAAGATGGAATGCGGCTGGTGAGGGGGAAGGGGACTGGGAGGAGCAGGTGAGGAGGCCCTGGTCCGAGAAGGGGCAGAGGAAGAAGACACACAGACACACACTGGCAGCCGGGACCACCTAGAGACCCCGCCCGCTGCAGGGTCGGCTGGTGATCCAGGAAGTGGGGAGTGATGCGAGGGGAGGGAGACCCCCCAGTGGGAGGAGACGGGGGCCAGGAAGCTAAGGGGAAACTTGCAAGGAAAGAAGGAAGACTCTCTCTCCTTCCAGAAAGACAGAGAGAGAGAAATCGGCGTGCAGATAAAGCTATTCAATATACGAGGGAAAGTTCAGTGAAGACACCAGAGGTTTTAGAAAGGAAATGCAAAGATTTTGAGGATATACAAAACGGTAGCGCTAATCAATAACACAGGCTAAAGCAAATTCTTCACGTTTTTTTCCTTTGCATTTAACAGTGACATCAAAATGGGCCTTTCAAATAATTAAATCTAAAGAGACAAGCAAACAGAGAGAGAGAGAGACAAGGGGCAAGACCACGTGGAGGATGGAGCAGAGGAGAAACAGGTTCAGAGCCTGCGGATGGGGAAAGTGGTCCAGCTGGCCGGCTCTGCTCTCAGGGGCGTTGGCGGTGGTGCAAGGCCTGGGCTGGGGGGCCCTGGGGGGCCCGTCTCTGCCAGCGCCTCCTGCTGGACTGGGAGCACCGCGGTTGCACAGCGGAGCTTTGGTGCGAATGGCATTCTTCGGCCTCCCGCGAAACGCGCCACTCTGTCCCCAGCCAGGGGACTCAGGAGGCACCTCCAGTCCTGCTTTGTTCAGGGGCTCCTGACCAGGAGCTGCGCTTGCTGCAGGCTCCGGCTTCCGGGGGCCTCACCCCCCTGCCCCCCTCCCTCCTCCCGGCCTGGTGGGCGAGGGTCCCGGACACAAACGGCGGGTCAGACACACCTCGTTTTATTTTCTCGTAGGCACGTATGCTCTTACAAGTTACTTATGGATGGATAACGGGCTGCAGAATCAAGGCTGGCCTCCCCACGAAGGAGACCGGCGGGCAAACCAAGGTGCGGAGAAGTCAGCACACGCTCAGGCTCGACGCGTCTTCAGGGCCAGCTCTGGGCAGAGAAGGCGGAACCAGGTGGCCCTCTGAACGTCAGGACTTTCGGGTAAACAGCCTGGAGTCTGCTCGCCACGAGCTCCATCCTGGGTGGTTTGTGTGGGTAAAGGCTCCAAACATTTCGGTTCTAAGTGGCTCTGTTTATACAACATTCTTTCCTCTTGCGTCAGGAGGATGCCTGCTTTCTGGTGGAGGATGGAGGCAGGGAAGAGCAATCCCGATTCTGCTAGACTCTCTTAGATTCTCTTGTGGTCCAGGAAACAAAAAGATTTTCTCTGAGCAGCCAGCATCTCTCTTCTCTGTCTCTTTTTCCTCCATCCTTGTCTCCCTGCCCCATGGACCGGGACTCAGCCCCATCAAATACCTCCTTGCCCACCCTTGGGCAACTGGATTGATCACCCGGGCTGGTGGGGGGGGGTACGGATGGTTGGAGAGCAGGGGTACAGACACGGCCAGGCCACCCGGATCTCTAAGGTACTGTAACTGCAAACCCAGGTGTGTGACTGCGTCACAGCCCTGTCCCTGGGATGCGAAGATCTACTCTTGGTGATTTTTGAAGATGAGTTGATAGGAAGGACTGAAAACAGGCAAAAGCTTTTAGAAAGGTACGTTCAAGCCAAAGGCTGGCTGAATAAATGATCATTCTTTTAACATAAAAGCTGCTGTACCCACCCCATTTTCAGACTAAACAATAAAGCTGAATGTAGGGTTTTTTAAGTGAAATGACATTTCAAATGTGTAGAAATCAGTGGAAAAAGCTCCTTAGTTCACAAAGTGAAAAAAAATGGCAAACGGAGTCCTCCAGCATTTTGAAAATGGTCTCATCAAAATCAGTAGGAAATCAATATTTAAAGCAGAAGCCACTTTTATTACGTTATACCTATTGAAATCTGTTCCGCTTTTGCCTGTAGACACAGGGAACAACTTATTAAAATGCTTCGTGCATCTGGCACTTCTTACGAGAAAAAAAGCAAAAAACCTGTTGCCCTCCCCTCAAAGATGGCAATAAAGTAAGGAAGAGTTAGAAACATGAGGCAGACAGACAGCTAACTGGTCTACCTTGAGCCTCTCTGACTGGTGTATCCACTTAGATATTTACTGAACACCCACAAGCTATTTGACACATATAGAGAGAGAGAAAACAGCAGAAATCAGGCACATATCTTTACTTGTAAGCAAGTTACATACTAGCTGAAACGTGGAATACATACAATTTTCTTAAATCCATAGAAGTCACAGCATTTTTATAGTGTGAGTACTCACAAATTAAATATGTGTAGCACTCCACTGCTTGTAAAAATCTCCATAGAAAACATCTTACTTAACTAGAAAATAAGTGAGTCCAGTGAGGTTAAAGATTTACGTCAAGGATAAGCTGCCATCAAAGCTCATCCTGAGAAAGACAGTGTGAAGCCAGGAGCACTCACTGACTTCGATATCAAGACACTCTAAATCAACATTAAATGAGCGTGGGTTTGGCACAGGTTAGACAAACCGGACAGACACAGACCCAGTCCTTCCAGGGGATCCTGCGATGTGGCCAAGTGGTCATGCCGTGGAGAAAAGAAGTTCACTTCAACAGGCTGGGCTGAGAAAATGGTGATATTATTTACAAAGACAGGAAACAAAATTAGTCCCCTATACAAAGGCTATAAAAAGAATTCATGTCCAGTAGTTAAAGGCGAAAATAAAACTTTATAACTTTTAAATGGAAACAGACTCTCTCTATGACTTCAGAGTAAGGACAGATTGAACAAAGAAAGCACCAACCATAAAGAAAACGACTAATAAATTCAGCTGCATAAAAATTTAAAGCTTCTGCATAAAGAGGTTAATAGGTAGGTCACACACTAGATGCTGTGGACAGTACATCTAACCTCTCAGGTGGCTCAGACCGTAAAGAATCCGCCTAGGATGCGGGAGACCTGGGTTCAGTCTCTCCAGGAAGACCCCCTGGAGGAGGGCGAGGCAACCCAGTCCAGTGTTCTTGCCTGGAAAAATCCTATGGACAGAGGAGCCTGGCGGGCTACGGTCCATGGCCCACGGCGTCGCAAAGAGTCGGACAGAACTGAGCGACTGACGGACCTCTAACTGATGAAGACTTATTATTCAGAATACATGAACCACTCCCAGAAAGCCAGGAAAGAACCAGAGGAAAGGGGAATTTTGAAAGTTACACAAATGGGCAGTGCAGGTAGAAACACAGACGACCCACCGAGCGTCGGAGAGGATCAGGCACTCGGTCCCGGGCGGGCAGTGAGAGCCGCAGAGAGATGCTACTTCCCGTGCATCCCAGGGCAGACCCTCACTCCCCACACCCTGCTGACCGAAAGGATGGAGACTGGGACCCGCGTCCATTGCTAGTGGGGGCGTGGGGAAGGAGGGAAGTGTGGTGATATTTGGTAAACTTGGAGATCTCGTGCTCCCCAGCCCAGCAACCTCACTCCCAAGGAAACGCCCTCCCGCGCAGGCTCGAACGGCACTGCGCGCGGTAAGGCCGGGAGGGGACCGCGAGCCTGCGCCCGCGGGAGCACTGATCATCAACGTTCAGAGGGCAGCCGGCGAACACCACACGGACGCAAACACAAGGAAACAAGCCGCCGGATCGACACGAACGGAACCCAGCGATATCACCCTGCACAAGCTGCGTCAGAATACATGCCGTAATTCCGTTTACAAAGCGCGCACGCTGCGGGGAACCGTGGCGTGTTTATATTCACCCGGGAAAAATAAGACGCACAGAGGGATGGCGATGTCGAATCCAGGCACGGTGACTCCCGGAGGAGAAGGACAGGAATGAGGCTGGAGAGCTGCAAACAAAATTCAGCTGTACTGAAAATGCTTATCTCACTAAGCCGAATTACAGGTTCAGTTCAGTCGCTCAGTCGTGTCCGACTCCTTGCGACCCCATGAATCGCAGCACGCCAGGCCTCCCCGTCCATCACCATCTCCCAGAGTTCACTCAGACTCACGTCCATCGAGTCCATGATGCCATCCAGCCATCTCACCCTCTGTCGTCCCCTTTTCCTCCTGCCCCCAGTCCCTCCCAGCATCAGAGCCTTCTCCAGTGAGTCAACTCTTCGCATGAGGTGGCCAAAGTACTGGAGTTTCAGCTTCAGCATCATTCCTTCCAAAGAAATCCCAGGGCTGATCTCCTTCAGAATGGACTGGTTGGATCTCCTTGCAGTCCAAGGGACCCTCAAGAGTCTTCTCCAGCACCACAGTTCAAAAGCATCAATTCCTCGGGGCTCAGCTTTCTTCACAGTCCAACTCTCACATCCATACATGACCACAGGAAAAACCATAGCCTTGACTAGAAGGACCTTTGTTGGCGAAGTAATGTCTCTGCTTTTGAATGTGCTGTCTAGGTTGGTCATAGCTTTCCTTACAGGTACATAGGTGTTTATTACCGGGCTTCCCTGGTGTCTCAGTGGTAAAGAAACCTGCTATGTCACGAGCATGGGGTTGCAAAGTGTCGGACACGACTGAGCAACTGAACTCAACTGAAGGAAAAAGAAGCTCAACAAAGAGGAATGGGATGCCGAAATATTTAAAAGGAAGTGATGATGAAAAAACACTTTTAAAAGCTCTGTTCTTACTCATCCTCCATGAAAACACTCCCAAGGAGGAGACTGTTTCAATGTCAAAGTTTCTAACTGTGAGCAACACTGTTTAAAAGACACGGGTACTAACACTTTCCCCTCGCAGACCCTCAGGCGTTGAGATGTGTTGGGGACAAATGGTCTAGGAAAGAATTTCTTTAAAATAGGTGTTTGGAAGTCAGAGCTTCCCGAAGGGGGAACACCACAGTGCCCTCATAAAAAACAGGGAAAGTGTTTTCCTTTCTTCTTAAAACTCTCCCTCAACACGGGTTTGCTTATGTGACCCGCGGCAGGTTTGGAATGACCTTGTGGAAAACTCACAAGGGGAGAAAGAGAAGCCAGAAGCAAATAAAGGAACGAACTCCACATTTAATGCTGTGCGGTGTGGCCGGGGCTCCCTGTGAGGGGTGAATGAGATCGTCCTAAGCTGATTCAGCGAGCGTGTGCACAGCAGGCTGCTGTCAGAGAGGACGGGAGGCCCCTCTGGGCTGGGGGGAGGGCTGGTGGGCACCTGTGGCCCCTGGACCTCCCGCCAGTCATGTCATCAGCTGGTGCCTTCCTTCACGGCCTCCCCTGTGGAGCGAGTTAATCACAGCCCTTCTGCCAAGGGCTGTCTGGAGGATCAGACATAAATATGGAGCCTGCTTGGAACACAGCTTGAACCTGGGGTGTGGGGATGCAAAACCACCGAGAGACACAGAGATTTCACGACAGAGCCACTGTTCACATCCCTCCAGACCGCAGACAAGCCGGGGCACGCCCGCCCCACCTGAGCTCAGGCAGGGGCTGTGCCCACGGGCTCCCCAAGTGCCCTGCAGCTCTGCCACCCCGTTCCCTGGCTCCATGCTCATTCGGAGCACTCTTCCACTCTCGCATTCACCGTCCCATCCCCTCTGCCTCTCCTAGAGCCACCTCTGGTCACACTGTCTCCAAAGATTCCGGCCTGATATCTTCAGATTTACAACTTGCCATCAAGTCCTCTGCCCGGGGTTCTGGGTCCTAAGGGCTGCGGGCGGGGTCAAGAGACATGTTTGCTACGGCAACGATGTGCTCCGCACTCAGACTTTGCTTTCTTGGAAAGTCACCTGGTCTCGCAGTGGATGGATGAGAGACAAATCTGCAATTCACGCCATGCATGCGGCAAGCCTTACAGCATTCATAATTAATGCAGGAATATTACACTTGTCTCCTTAGTGAGACTGAAGTGAAGGGAACTGAAAGTTGCTCAGTTGTGTCTGACGCTTTGCGGCCCCATGGACTGTAGTCCATGGAATTCTCCAGGCCAGAAAACTGGAATGGGTAGCTCTTCCCTTCCCCAGGGGATCTTCCCAACCCAGGGACTAAACCCAGGTCTCCTGCATTGCAGGAGGATTCTTTACCAGCTGAACCACCAGGGAAGCCCAAGAATACTGGAGTGGGTAATCTATCTCTTCTCTAGCAAATCTTCCCAACCCAGGAATCAAACCAGGGTCTCCTGCATCGCAGGTGGACTCTTACCAGCTGAGCTACCAGGGAGGCCCTAAAAGGCAACCCTTGGGTCATCGCTTAGCCTAAAAAATGAGATGAAATATGAGGTCCTAAATTTTTCTCTTGGAATTAAACTTTGTTTGTTGAGGCTTAATCCAATTAAGAATCAGAACTTATTTTTTTAAGTTTCTAGTAGATAGTCTTATTTAAGTTTTAAAATATCATGCTTTCTCTCTAGGCACTTAAAATTTGATATGACATTATAGGAACAAATGAACATACAGGCTCTGATTCTAACTGTGAAAGGGCTGTGGGGGTAGCTTTTTTAGACAGAAATGCACTCAGGAACACCCATACATTTTCCCTATTATGTATTCAGCTGCGATGTTCCAAAGGTGACATAAAAATAAAAATAGCATACACATTTTATTGAAAAGAGCAAACTCAAAGATTGCTTTCTGTGGTAATAAGGCCTGAAATGAAAATATGAGATCAATGCTTGAGATATAAAGGTTCTATCTTGCCCAAAACATGACAACCCAAATAAAAAACCTTTTTTTACTTTGCAGGCTGATTCAAATTTAGCCTAAGGCACAAAATCACCACCTGTTATCAGATTAGTGGGCTCTGGGTCCTGATTCCCTACTGCAGGTTCAAAACCTTGGTGAGCGCTCACAGGAGAGCAAAAAGCAGTGCAAGGTACCTCGTGAAGGGGAGCGTGGGGGACTCCACACGTGAGATTCTTCAGTCCTTTTTGTTAGAGCTACAGCCCGGAGGTATGGTTTCATTAGAAAATAAGATGGTGGATCCGACAGAAGATTATTTAAGTAGATTAGGTTTCAAGCAACTGTACCCTGTTTATATTGAGACCCATAGATCCGAGTGCTTGTAGGAAGTTAAAATGGATTCCTTCGAAACACGGCTACCTGGTCACAGTGGGAAAACCCCCTGCCTTCCTGGCTATATTACATGAGGGACTCTGCAGAGACATAGCCCAGACACACCCCACCTGGGAATCTTGGTGTCCAGGCAGGGTTGGAAAGGGTCTTCAGAGTGACCGCAAGTCACAGTAGGATGGCAGGGTGGACACAGAAGTCACAGCATTTGTGCTGCAAATGATGCCATCAAGAAAATGAAAAGTCACCCGAGCAAATGGGGGACACACCTGCAAACAATCCGGTAGGTGGGCTGTATTCAGAGCACATAAGTAACTCTCACAACTCAAGGATTTAAAAGATCACGTAATATTTTTAAAACACGAAAAACGCGACCAATGACCTGAACAGGGATTTATGCGAGGAAGATCCGGCCAATAAACACATGTAAAGATGTCCAGTGCCACTAGTCAGGAAACACAGCCGAAAGCGCAGCGAAACAGACACGACTTCACACCCCGTGGGGTGGCTTCATACCCTCTCGGAGGGCCCTGGAGCAGCAGCAAGCTTGCTGAGAAACTGCACCCCTCGGTCTCTGCTGGCGGGAATGTAAAATCTGCAGCCACTTTGGAAAACAGTCTGAAGTTTCTCAAAAACTTAAACATAGTGTTACCATGTGACCCAGCAATTCCACTCCTAGGTATCTACCCAAGAGAAATGAAAACACATCCCATTCACAAAGATTCACAGCAGCATTAGTCACAATAGTCAAAAAGCGGAGACCACCTACACCAAAGCCTTTGACTGTAGATCACAACAAACTGTGGAAAAATTCTTCAAGAGAGGGGAATACCAGACCACGTGACCTGCCTCCTGAGAAGTCTGTATGCAGGACAAGAAGCAATAATTAGAACCAGACATGGAACAACAGACTGGTTCCAAATTGGGAAAGGAGTACATCAAGGCTGTATATTGTCACCCTGCTTATTTAACTTATATGCAGAGTACATCATGAGAAATGCTGGGCTGGATGAAGCACAAGCTGGAATCAAGATTGCTGGGAGAAATATCAATAACCTCAGATATGCAGATGACACCACCCTTATGGCAGAAAGTGAAGAACTAAAGAGCCTCTTGATGAAAGTGAAAGAGGAGAGTGAAAAAGCTGGCTTAACGCTCAACATTCAAAAAACTAAGTTCATGGCATCTGGTCCCATCACTTCATGGCAAATAGATAGGGAAACAATGGAAACAGTGACAGACTTTATTTTGGGGGGCTCCAAAATCACTGCAGATGGTGACTGTAGCCATGAAATTAAAAGATGTTTGCTCCTTGGAAGAAAAGCTATGACCAACCTAGATAGCGTATTCAAAAGCAGAGACACTACTTGCCGACTAAGGTCTGTCTAGTCAAGGCTATGGTTTTTCCAGTACTCATGTATGGGTGTGAGAGTTGGACCATAAAGAAAGCTGAGCCCCAAAGAATTGATGCTTTTGAACTATGGTGTTGGAGAAGACTCTTGAGAGTCCCTTGGACTGAGGTCAAACCAGTCAATTCTAAAGGAAATCAGTCCTGAATATTTATTGGAAGGACTGATACTGAAGCTGAAACTCCAATACTTTGGCCACTTGATGCAAAGAACTAACACCTTGGAAAAGCCCCTGATGCTGGGAAAGACTGAGGGCAGGAGAAGAAGGGGACGCAGAGGATGAGATGGTTGGATGGCATCACCGACTCGTGGACATGAGTTTAAGCAAGCTGTGGGAGTTGGTGGTGGACAGGGAAGCCTGGCGTGCTGCGGTCCATGGGGTCGCAAAGAGTCAGACATGACTGAGCGATTGAACTAAAGTGAGCCAAGAGACCACCTAAATGTCTGTCAGCTGATCCATGACTAATAATACGTGCTATGTCCGTGCAATAGAGTATCTGGCGATTAAGAGAAATATCTGCTACAATACAGATGAACATGAACACATTATGATAGATGAATGAAGGCAGTCACAAAGCGTCTTGTACTCTGTGACTCCATTTATAAAAAATGTGCAGAACAGATCAATCTACAATGACTAAAAGTGATTAGCCATTATCTCAGGCTGTTGGGGGGGGCAATGGATGGAGGAATGCAGGGTCACAGGAAATGGGTTCCTTTTTGGGGTGATGAGAAGGTCTAGACTGTGGTGACGGACATATAGCTCTGTGAGTAACTAACACCCCCGGCACTCACTGTGCTGTGAAGGGGTGAACTGAATGGCATGTGAACTAGATCTCATAAAACTCTGAAAAAACAGGAAAAAAAGTCATAATATTCAAGGGAACTTAGCACAAAACAGCTACTCACACAGGTGATTCAAAGAACTTTCTTGGTGCTTTTCATGAAAAAGTAATTTAAAGAATGAAGCAACGTACATGCTTCTCACGTGTCTGATTTTAATGCTTTATCAGTTCTCAGGGAAATTTTGGAACGTTTCAAAGACACCCCTCCGCCCCACCCCCCAAAGACACTAGCAGAATGTATGACAGACAATTGCCCAGGATGTTTGCTTCCTGACAACGCAAGAGAATTTAGGATGGGCATTTACCACATATTGGAAATGAAGTTTCTGGGGGTATAAAACAATGCTCCCTTAGCAAAGGTATAAAGCAAGCACACACGACTTAGCAGCTGGATAACTTTAACTGCATTGCTAACAAGTATCCCTATACCCATGTAAACTGAACTGAATTTGGTACTACAGAAGCAGAAGAGCGTTTGGCTCAACATCTTCACATCTAATTTGACAATCTATCAGTATATGGAAGGAAAAAATAGCTGCAGATTTTAGTTACAGACTTCAGGATTATTTCTGTCTGAGGGAGACAAAATCCGGAGTCACTTTTGAGTCTTGGGGAAACTATAACATTTCGGCTGCCGTTTGGACCTCCATGTGAACACAATCTCCCTGGATGTGGATGGAGCAGATAGACGCGGCTCTGCAGAGCGTGGTAACGGCGTGTGATGACTTCTCCCCGCGAGTGGCTCAGAAAGCTCCCAGCTCTCTTTCCAGCCCTGTTCTAGGAGCAAAGGCTTTTTCAGTCTTGGCGGCTCTGGGCTGTAGGTGTTTGCTCTGTATCTTCCACAGCTGATACACAGTTGGACACAGAGTCATGTTTATTCCCAGATCCAAACAACCAGGAAGCTAAGGATCTGGTTTAAAAACAGAACTCTTACGAAAGAGAAAAATGAACTAACCATGAATAACTAAACAATTTAAGATTGGAGATTTACTCTGAAGCATAAGTTTGGGAATATATACCGATGGTAGGGTCAGCCCAAATTCAACCTGGTTTCTGCTGACATTTGGAGAGAGAAGAGAGGAGCGAGTTCGTTTGTCAAGTTACCTGGAGGATTAACCTGTAGATAAAGATAACTAAGGTGTTAGTTAGTCTTTTTTCTAGAGTGATTTGGCTTTCAGACTTGGGTTCTCTGGGATCCTGGGGTCCTGTGATCTGGCCACAGACCCACAGGGGACAGGAAGGCCACAGGAAGACCCTCCCATCCCGTTGCAAGCAAACTGGCTCTTCTGCAAAATCAGTTTCACATACTGCAGCTCTGCACGAGATGTTTGAAACAGGGTACCTGTGTAACAGACACATGGACAAACCTTGACTTGGGTTTACTTTCAGGGTTACTATAGACTGGATGAAGCACAGGCTGGAATCAGGATCGCCAGGAGAAATATCAGTCACCTCAGATATGCAGATGACAGCACCCTTACGGCAGAAAGGGAAGAACTCAAGAGCCTTTTGATGAAAGCAAAACAATGGAAACAGTGACAGACTTTATTTGTGGGGGCTCCAAAATCTCTGCAGATGGTGACTACAGCCATAAAATTAAAAGATGCTTGCTCCTTGGAAGAAAAGCTATGACCAACCTAGACAGCATATTAAAAAGCAGAGACATTACTTTGCCGACAAAGGTCCATCTAGTCAAAGGAATGGTTTTTCCAGTAGTCATGTATGGATGTGAGAGTTAGACGATAAAGCAAGCTGAGCACTAAAGAACTGATGCTTTTGAACTGCAGTGCTGGAGAAGGCTCTTTAGAGTCCCTTGGACTGCAAGGAGATGAAACCAGTCAATCCTAAAGGAGATCAGCCCTGAATATTCATTGGAAGGACTGATGCCGAAGCCCCAGTACTGTAGCCACCTGATGTGAAGAACTGACTCATTGGAAAAGAGCCTGATGCTGGGAAAGGCTGAAGGCAGGAGGAGAAGGGGACGACAGAGGATGAGATGGTTGGATGGTATCACCGACTCGATGGACGTGAGTTTGAGCAGGCTCTGCGAGTTGGTGATGGACAGGGAAGCCTGGCGGGCTGCAGTCCATGGGGTTGCAGAGAGTTCGACAAGACTGAGCGACTGAACAGAACTGAGAGACAGGACCTGTCAGAGTGAATGGCTCCATCATCTCTCTGCGATATAATATTGCTACAGCTATGGTGCTGAGCCGCAAGGCTGGGTTTTTATATTGAACTAGAAATATGAAAACATTGTAAAGTATATTCTGAATTATCAAAAGCTTAATTTTATTTAGAAAAGCTTTAGTGTCAGGTATATTTTATTAGTTGGGGGCTTCCCTGCTGGCTCAGCAGGTAGAGGACCCTCCTGCAATGCAGGAGACACGGGTGACACGGGTCTGACCCCGGGGTCGGGAAGGTCCCCTGGAGGAGGGCACGGCTACCCACTCCAGGATTCTTGCCTGGAGAATCCCATGGACAGAGGAGCCTGGTGGGCTACAGTCCATGGGGTCACAAAGGGTCGGACATGATTGAGCGACTGAGTACAGCAGCATATTTTATTAATCTGTACTTATTTGGAAATGGAGAATTAACAAACTGGAACATTCATGTAATCAGAAAATACCTGTCTGCCCTATTTCAAGATAAAGGACATTTATTAGCTTTGAGTCACTCACTCTTCTTATTCTTATTTCCTTGTTTTCAATTTATTTCTGTACTCCCATCTCCTCTTTATATCTCTTGCTATTTATTTCAACACAATATATTTTGCCACCAAGTAGCTTTCTAGAGGGGCTTCCCAGGTGGCTCAGTGGGTAAAGAATCTGCCTGCAACGCAAGAGATGAAGGCAGATGCGAGTTTGATCCCTGGGTCAAGAAGATCCCCTGAGAAGGGAAGGGCAGCCCACTCCAGGATTCTTGCCTGGAGAGAGAATCCCATGGACAGACGAGCCTGATGGGCCTCAGTCCGTGGGGTCACACAGAGTCGGACACAGCTGATGTGGCTGAGCATGGGCACGCACGAGCTTGCTAGAGACAGAAACACTTACTGGTAAATACACATGAAAAAGGTGTTCTGAAATGGCTCTGGGAGCATGAAGGCATTTACTACAGAGTGTGGCTTATTATTTAATAAATGTATGAAAGCATGCCATTTTTCTCCAATTAAGCATGACATCACCACGGAAATCAATGCAAAAAGCTCTCTCTCTTCCCTGTGAATGAAAAGATATTCAAACCAACACAGACAGCGGGGGCAGAACAAGGGACAGAAAATTAATGTGAACTTCCTGAGTTCTGCCCATCACCTCTAAGCAAAAATCAAGGGCACAGTTTAAAGGAATGAACCCATGACAGCTGAAGCCGATGAAATCTGAGGCAATCACATTACATGGCCCGTGATGCCAAACACTTAGAAACGCTTTGAGTACAGAGTCTGTGGATACTCCCAGGGTAGAAACGGCTGCTTGCTCAGGAGTCGTATCAGGTATATCATCGTTTTATAATCTTTTGCTTTATGTAACAAATTCTTTCTAGTAATTTATCAAAATACAATCACTACAGTAAACAGGTACTGCTGCCAAAAACCGGGGCGCAAAAGTATAAGAAAAATAACGCAAAGAAAACAATGTTACAATGTTTTCACAAAATTTATTCCATAAAATGAATATATGCATATTCATTTTTACATAGAATTATAATGCTGAATTGGAGAGGGCAATGGCACCCCACTCCAGTACTCTTGCCTGGAAAATCCCATGGACAGAGGAGCCTGGTGGGCTGCAGTCCATAGGGTCGCGAAGAGTCAGACACGACTGAGCGACTTCACTTTCACTTTTCACTTTCATGCATTGGAGAAGGAAATGGCACCCCACTCCAGTGTTCTCGCCTGGAGAATCCAGGGACGGGGGAGCCTGGTGGGCTGCCGTCTATGGGGTCGCACAGAGTCGGACACGACTGAGCGACTTAGCAGCAGCAGCAGCAGCATAATGCTGAATAATTTCACCAAGTAGGAAGCTAAGTGCAATAAACAAAATACTCTTTCTAGAGTCAATACCCACTGCCATCTTGTTTTGAAACCTTATTTATTTAAATTATTATTTAAATAGTCTAGATTTCAGACTGGAGACTGTTATGAGAAATAAAAGTGGACAGAAAAGGAACAAAAGGGTTCTTAGACTCACTAAACACACTGAAGGGATGACTGTGAACATAATATAGCTCCATTTTTCGCACCAAGAACTATATTCAATATCCTGTGAGAAACCATAATGGAGAAAAATATGAAAAAGAATGTATACATATATACATACAATCGAATCACTTTGCTGAACAGTAGAAATGAACAACATTGCAAATCAAGCATACTTCAATAAAACAGACCTTTAAAAACGCATCAAGGTTTTAAACGGATAAAAAAGTAATTTTCTCAATTTACCATCTCAGTTAAACTGGAAAACCTGAAAAAAATGTTTCTACTATGTTTTGAAACATACATTTAAAGGTATTATTATATTTTCCAAATAATATACATCATTATCCTATTAAGACATGCCCTTAATAGCCTATTAAGACACGTCCCTGTTCTTCACAAGCAGCCATTCGGCAGAATTCTATCAACATCTGCAAAACTGTTGGATACACTACATATGTCCCTTCATTCAAATGGATGAACAACCATAAGAGCATCAGCTGGGTCCAGCCGCTCCCCGCTTCAGAGATGCAGACAGGCTGTGACTGCCCCTGGGGTCTCTCTGCCTCATCTGTGCCTGCCAGCGTCCTTTGGCTCTCACCAGAAGCTTTGCCTCTGTGACATTCAACGTGAGCAAGGAGGGAAAGTGACATGGAGGAGACACCCCTCTTGTGTAATTATAAAAATCAACAGCACTGTGTTTTAATGGGATGACCAGCTCTCTGGGTCTGAAACCCTGGACCTGGGCGGGGGCTTGGCCCCACTGAGCTCTCGGGGACCCCAGGTGAGGGCTGGGAGTGTCCACGGGCTCATTCCTTCCCCGCCGACCTTAACAGAGCACCTCGGTGCACAAGGCACCTGCTACCGGGGAGCCCGGGCTTTAAACACAGTGTGTGCCTTGTGAGCACATCCCCCTGTGACTTTTGTAGACAGAAAACATCTTCTGGAAAGCATTTCCCTGGCCAGTGGGAACAGAACAGAGCAATCTGGTCTAAACATGTTATTTAAGATCTGGTATACATCATAGTTGGAGAAGGCAATGGCACCCCACTCCAGTGCTCTTGCCTGGACAATCCCGAGGATGGAGGAGCCTGGGGGGCTGCAGTCCATGAGGTCGCTAAGAGTCGGACACAACTGAACGACTTCCCTTTGACTTTTCACTCTCATGCATTGAATAAGGAAATGGCAACCCACTCCAGTGTTCTTGCCTGGAGAATCCCAGGGATGGGGGAGCCTGGTGGGCTGCCGTCTATGGGGTCGCACAGAGTCAGACACGACTGAGCGACTTCACTTTCACTTTTCACTTTCATGCATTGGAGAAGGAAATGGCACCCCACTCCAGTGTTCTTGCCTGGAGAATCCCAGGGACGGGGGAGCCTGGTGGGCTGCCGTCTATGGGGTCGCACAGAGTTGGACACGACTGAAGTGCCTTAGCAGCAGCAGCAGCAGCATACATCATAGCAGTTAAAGGCACAAGCTTTGGAGGCAAACAGAACCAAGCTAGAGTCTTGATTCCTGCTTATAATCAGCATGACTTCATTCAAGCTATTTAGCTTTTTAATACAGTTTCTTCATGTATGAAAAGGATATAATTATACTTATTTTAGGATTCTAGTAAAGAGTTAATTAGATATAAGTATGTCAGGTTTTACTTGCATTAAAAAAAAAAAAAACCCAAATCAAACTGGCTTAAACAATAAGAGAAACTGGTTGGATCACATAACCAAAACATTCTAAGGTAGTAAGGACTTCAGGCAAGGGCTGATCAAGGCTCCAACCTCATTTCCCTATGGTTCTGAGTGTTGGTTCCTCTGTAGAATGGGTAACCTCCTGCTCTCAAAAAGCTGCCAGGCTCCATGCCTCCTTGTTCGTCCAGTAAACAAAGGTCCCAAGTTACAGTCCATTTTGACTGTCTTAGACCACATGCTCCACGCTAAGCTAATCACCATGGCCAGGAAAACACCACATGTCGTGTGTGCACATGTACACACACACACACATACAGTCAAAACACACGTACACATAGACTTAAATATTCATAGAGACCTGCTCATTTTCATCTCCAGATTGTCAAAGTGAATGTCTCACACTGGTCTTTGCTGAGAAAGGAAATTTGTGTTGTTAGTTTTCAAATAGTTCAGGCCCCTTCACCTCAAAACTCATAAAATGCAAGAAAGACCTGCTGGCTGGAAAAATCATGGTCACTTCAACCCTGGTTTTGTCTCCACTGTTTTTCTCCCAGATGGAGAAGCTCTGGGAGTGAGGCCACCCGTCACTCTTTCAGTGACAGACATGTGTCTGGAAATATGAAGTGCACTTGAAGGGCAACTGCAGATACCACACTTTCAAACACAAAGGCAAGCCGCTGATGCTGACACAGCACTGTAGGAGCGTGAAATTCATAGATCATGTTGGTTACAAAGAATTCAGGGAAGCACAACAAATCCTTGTAAGTTCCATTCTGGAGTCTCTCCTCACAGACACTGAAAACCATGAAGTCAGGCTTGTGGGCTCCTCACAAGCATTTCCACTGTTGTGTGAATGACAGTACACGTGTTCAGTCCTCAAGTTGTGTCAGACTCTGTGCGACCCCATGGACTACAGCCCGCCAGGCTCCTCTGTCCATGGGATCCTCAAGGCAAGAATACTGGAGAGGGTTACATGGCCTCCTCCAAGGATCTTACCAACCCAGGGATCAAACCTGGGTCTCCTGCATTGCAGGCAGATTTTTTACTTTCTGAGCCACCAGGGAAGTCCTACATTTCCATAATGCTTTAAAGAGTTTCCAAAATGCATCAGACCCCACCAGTGGTCAGGGATGTCCCCCTGGGCTGGGGGAAAGGTGCAGGCTAAGATGAGCCCGGGGATCGGGCCCACCAGGTACAGGGGGCCTGGGGGGCCTCAAGTCGTGGTCTTTCAGCAGCAGGGCAGGCATGAGCCCACGGACTTCGAGCCCAGGTGTGGGGCTCACGTGGGGAGCACCCAGGCAACCCAGCCAGCTGCTGTGCCCCTAAGCAAGGTGCCAGAGGTCAGAAGCACAGAGGGATTCCTTCACAGAACCAGGCCCCTCCTGCGACGGGGAGGAAGAGGAGGGCATCCCGCTTGTCCTGAGCCAGACAGCGGACTTGTAGGCTCTGAAGTGGAATGATGTATCAAAATCACACTGGGAGTTCAAAAGCCTTCAAATGGGACTAGAAATTGCTTTAAGACATTTCACAAGCCACCTCCCTGGAATTAAACCTATTCCTCGGTAAGTACTGGCTTTTAAAATAAAAGCCCATTCAACTTTCATCGTTTTAGTTTTTAAAAATTGCTAGCGTTAAAACATTTTGAAATTTCTGAATTTGCTTTTAAAATGTTGATAGTTTCTCAACCCTTTTAAGACATTTTGCTGCTCTAAGAAATTTTAAGTGATGACAACGCTAGGTTTTTCCATACTTTTTACTGCGGATGACACTCTACCAGCTACACCGCGAACGCAGATCAGACGCTCTGCCTGTGGAAGATTCTGAGATCTGGTGAACTTTCTCGAAACCCAGAACTCCTCAGGAACGGGGGGCAGGGCCCAACCACAGGGAGCGGCTCTGCTCACGGCTTGTCCATCCAGCACCCTCCTCTTGAGGCGGGCGTGGCTCTGGGCAGGGACCACCCCTGCAGACTGGCACTTGGGCAGCACGCTCCAGGCCACCCTCCGTCACACGGCAGTGACTCCTTTCCCTGGCTCCCACAGGCCGTCCCCCACCAAACGCAAGCTCTCCAGGGACAGAGTCCTCTCAAGAAAGCGCTGGCCCTGAATCCCAGCCACGGGTCAGCTTCCCCGGGGNTAGAGATGTCCACACTATTCTTTGAATGTAAAACATATATTTGAAACAACGTATCTAATCTTAGCTGCTGAAACTTTGCAACTACCCTGGGCCAAAAGAGTTAAACCTGAGACCTGACCCAGAAACCTGCTCAATAGTCACTAGCGCATTTCCCCCACAACTCCAAAAGGGAGCCTTTCAAAGTAAAATCCCTCCACCCCTGTTCCTTAAAGATTCCACTGCACATTTTAACAGCCACACGTTTTAGTAACCGTGCGTTTTAACAAGTAAACGCCGTCTCAAGGCAGGCAGTGTGGCCGGGTGTCCCGACACAGAGTCACGGCTCACGCTGACTGCAGACACCCAGGCCGGCAAATCCTCCTCTGGCGTGTGGGCTTTCTTTCGGTCACGCCAAGTGGCATGTGGGATCTCAAGTTCCCGCTCCAGGGATAGAACCCGAGTCCCCTGCAGTGGAAGCGGGGAGTCTTACCCACTGGCCCACCAGGAAGTCCTCTGACCTGCGGCTTTGAATCTCCCTAGTTTAACACAGGAGGGCAGAAGAGCCAAAAGGACAAGCAGTTCTTGTCCCTGAGAAGTCAGACCATCTCCACGGGCTCCTGAGCCCCGCGCTAGCGGGCCGATGCCAGGAACGGCGGGAGCCTCTCTGCTCCGCCAGAGCCGCTGCTTCCCTGAATCACGTTTAAAATGACAGCGACCCGGCCGAGAGCATTGCTGCCAGCAGCCTTGCGGCAGCTTGGCCCAGAAAAGCGGGCTTCGCGGGGACAGGGCTGACTGGAAGCGGGCGAGTCCTCAGAAGGGCAGGGAGGAGAGGCTGGCTCAGGAGGAAGACCTCTCCTCCCCACGATGACACACTGACCCCCTTCCAGGCAGGGTCCATCACAGCCAGCTGTGGGGAAAGCTGCAGAGCCCAAGGGCAGACTTCCCTCACCGGGCACATCCGACCTGCCGGGCATTTAATAACTGGAGAGCAGCCTCGCCACCTGTAAGGCCGACAGCGGGAGGGAGAGGGATGTGCCTGGGCCAGCAAGACCCAGCACAGCCAGCGGGGAGAGCAGGGGACCTCTGGTCGGGGAGGGGGTTGGGGCAAGGGGACGGCACCCCTGCCTGGCTCTGTCACCCCTGCCACCCTCTCCTGTCCCTGAAGGGCACGGGAACCGACTCCTGGGCTCTCAGGGTGGGGCAGCCTGCAGACCCTTGGAGTGAAAGTGAAGTTCGCTCAGTCATGTCCACCCTTTGTGACCCCAGGGACTACACAATCCATGGAATTCTCCAGGCCAGAATGCTGGGAGTGGGTAGCCTGTCCCTCCTCCAGGGGATCTTCCCAACCCAAGGATCAAACCCAGGGCTCCCGCATTGCGGGCGGACTCTTTATCAGCTGAGCCACCAGGGAAGCCCAAGAACACTGGAGTGGGGAGCCTATCCCTTCTCCAGGGGATCTTCCCAATCCAGGAATCGAACCGGGGGTCTCCTGCAATACAGGCAGACTCCTTACCAACTGAGCTATCAGGGCAGCCTTGGGAGCCGGCAAACCAAAGCTTGTGGAAAAGATCGGGTGCTGAGTGTGTGCTGGTTGGAATAGGTCAGGGCCGTCTGATCAGTGGTGTTCCTGGGACCCCCTTTAAGGGATAGCAAGGCACACAAGCAGATTTCTAACAACAGGTACCGCTCAAGAAAAATTATTCTGGCACTTGCTAAAGACAATGAGGAAGACTTTATTCAAGGGACCACTGCCACGGGTTTGCAGCAGGGGACCGAGATAGAGCTCCCGCCCCGTCAGAGGAGGGGCGGGGCGTGATCTGCAGCCCTGGGGCAGGAGGGTGGCAGTGGGGGCAGGGCAATTCTTTGTAAACTGGGCTGAAGGCGGGTCAGGGTCACCACGCCTTGCCTGGGGTCGTGGGGGTGAGGCGCTGGACCACAGGCCAAGGGTGGTCAAACGCTGAGGCTGGCTGGGGGTCCTCTCTAAATTGACACAGCAGGATTCTGGCTGAAACCAGGTGCGGTGGGCCCACCAAGGACGACACAGAAGCCCAAGGTCCGGCCAGTGGGAAAGAAGGGCTGGGAGAGGCGGGCTCAAGTCTGAAGGGGGAGAGCTCTTGGCGGCGCCTATCTTATGGTTCCAAACTCCGCCTCTTGCCCGCCTGGGGATCAGCCACAGGGATCAGACTGTAAGAAACAGGCTCACAGCCACCACGGTCACCTCTACCCCCGGGGTGCAGGCTCCGGGGGTTTAGTTACACCTGAGCCACCATGACAGCTCCTTAGCCAACTCACGGGCAGGGAAGGCTTCCTACACCACTGCAAGTCAGACACGATGAACAATATTTTATACTGAATATATCTGAGCCGCTTGCTTGATTAAATCACACTGTAGCTTTACAGACTATCTGCTGGTAATTCCTACTTGAGTTTAATTTACTAGCTTTTGCCAGTGAAAATACATCAGCTGACACGTGATGCTGCTGGGGGAAAAATACAACACAACCCAGCGTCACTGGAAATAACAGCAGTGCATTCTAGAGAATGCTTTTAGCTACACTGGCTTGCTTACTTAACACACATGGAAGCTTGGACCAAACGTGAAGAGCCTTTCTGGCTAAACTACTGGTTCCCAGCTGGACTCACACAGAACACGGTCACCCCCAGTCTCCCCATATCTGAAAGGGCACTGCCCCGTAGGGACTCATCCACACCCGGGCTCTTGCACGAACATCACTATTTATCTCCTGCTCCAGCCCCTGTCTCAGAGTGCCAGCACCTCCAACCCAGTTATTAATTTGCATCGTCTAAGAAACTGTCCACCTGACATGCAAGAAACAGCATGCAATCCTGGGTAATCGGCAAAGCAGTTGATGTGGACAGATATGCTGTTTTTTACTTAGTGTGTTTTATTTCATTCCTGCACTTCTAAACGCATGAAAAATGTACAGAAATGGTCTTGGCAAGGGCTCCCTGAGTAGTTCAGATGGTAAAGCATCCACCTGCAATGCAGGAGACCCAGGTTCGATCCCTGGGTCGGAAAGATTTCCCTGGAGGAGGAAATGTCAACCCACTCCAGTATCCTTGCCTGTAGAATCCCATGGACAGAGTCTGGTGGGCTACAGTCCATGGGGTCACAAAGAGGCGGGCACAGCTGAATGACTAACACACAAGTCTTGGCTACATCAGGGCGGTGGAGGACGCTCAGTGAATAGGCCAAAGAGGTGAAAGAAAAAGGGGAGAATCTACAGAACGGACTCACAGACACAAGCAGACTTGTGGTTGCCAAGAGGGCGGAGAAGGGGAGGGAGAGATGGGCCATGCACACTGTTATATGCAGGATGGATGAGCAACAAGGCCCCACTGTAAAGCACGGGGAGTTGTACTCAATATCCTGAGATAAACCACAATGGAAAAGAATATGAAAATGAACGTGTGTATATATATGCATAGCTGAACCGCTCTGCTGCACAGCAGAAATTAACACAGCAGCGTGAGCCAGCGATTATTGGTTGGTCGCCGAGTCGTGTCCGACTCTTCTGTGACCCCGTGGACTGTAGCCCTGCACGCTCCTTTGTCCACTGGACTCTCCAGGCAAGAACACTGGAGTGGGTGGCCATTTCCTTCTCCAGGGGAGCTTCCTGCCCCAGGGATCGAACACTCATCTCCTGTTTGGCAGGCAAATTCTTTACTGCTGAGCCACCTGGGAAGCGCAAGCCAACTATACTTCAGTCAAACAATTTTTTTTTAAAGGGGTGAAATCTCAATAGTTTTAGTTGTCTTTTCACATATTTTTGAATAAGAAACAATACTTTGGGGGTGTTTTCCTGGATGTAAGGAAAGAAAGTGAGGAATGAAATTGCAAAGATAAGCCGACCACAAATAAGGAATTAAGTCTACTGTCTTCAAAATGGAACAAAGCATAAATAAGTAAAACAATAAGCAAATTAAGTATTCACTAAAACGGACTTCCCCAATGGCTCAGCAGTGAGGGAATCTGCCTGCGGTGCAGGAGACCCTGGAGACACAGGTTCGATCCCTGGGTCGGGGGAAGATCCTCTGGAGAAGGAAATGGCATTCCACTCCAGTATTCTTGCCTGGAAAATCCTATCAAAAGAGGAGCCTGGGAAGTTACCGTCCATAGGGTCCCAAAGAGTCAGACAGGCCAAGGCACGTGCTGAGGCTGAAAATGGACTATTTCTGTGGTCTCCACTGACCTGCCGTTGCTGCTGTCCAAAAGCCCAATAAAACAAGGATTAACATAGGATTTCTTTGGGTGCATTTACTGAAACTACCTGAAAATTATTTTAATTACAAATGGTTTTCCTGGAAACCTCCCAATATCAAGAAGAGCTTACTAATCAAGGATCAAGAATAAGTTTGAATGCTTTAACTTTCCAGGAAGTTTTCTTTTTTTTTCCCCCAGAATGGAGCCAACATTGCTATATTTGCTAATAGTCCTTTAAAAAGGGTAAGTAAAGTGTATTCATATGTGCACATGGATTATCTGTGAGCATTGGAAATGGGAACAAATTGACAACTGATATAATTAGGCCACTGAACTCCAAAGGTGCCAGTGATCTCACAGGACTTACACCCTATACAGCAGTTTCCATATGTGCCTTTGCCTCTCTCAACAAATGTTAAATTCACTGAGGGCAGGGATCAGACGTTCATCTCTCAACTGCTTAGCACAGGGCACATGGAATGTGTACATAACTGAGCAGATAAATAAATGAATGAAACTCTTCTCCACTCACGTTTACCACCATCAGTACCCCAGGGAGTGCGTGTGTGCGTGCTAAGTCACTTCAGTCGTCTCTGACTCTGTGGGACCCTACGGGCTGCAGCCCGCCAGGCTCCTCTGTCCGTGGGATTCTCCAGGCAAGAACACTGGAGTGGGTTGCCACGCCCTCCTCCAGGGGATCTTCCCGACCCAGGGATCACTCTTGTCTCTCTGACATCTCCTGCTTGGGCAGGCGGGTTCTTTACCACCAGCGCCACTTGCAAAGCCCCACCCCAGGGAGAGGACCTGCCTTTTGTCCTTCTCATTCATCCCCAACTGTCTTTCAGTAAAAACATCAAAATCAGGTGAAATGACAAAGAGAACCAAATTACTGGCTTTGCTAACCCCAAGCAAAAGCAGTGTTCCCTAAATGAACCGACCTTGAATACTGATTCATTTAGCAAACTGGTAGATAAATTCTACCCCCGAGTAAACGATATCCCTTTTCATTAATCAAAGCCCAGTATTCTCTCCAGAACGTTTCCTGGCCAACCTCTCTGAACCTGACCGAGCCCTGAACCATGCTCTGGAGTCTGCACACACTTGGGAGGTTTTCCTGGGGTACCGAGGGGTGCTGGGCAGGCTCCCTTCCCCAGGATCTGCTAGGTCAGCGCGGCGATGGCAGGGCGGCTTCTGATCGAGAGCTCGCCTGAACTCTGGGTGCCTTGGCTTCAGGACCTGCGCTGTAATGCATTTCTGGACCCAGGTGACAGGCAAGATAAGGACGAGGAACAGCAGCATCCAGGCCAGACGGTGGGAGCTCCATCTTAGCCAGTGGGGCCACTGCTATCGAATGCATCAGGCTGGAATACAGTCTGTGAGAACTGATCTCTGCCTTTCCCTCCCCAGGGTGCTCAGGATGGGTGTCTCAATGATTAATTAATTACCAGGCTGGGGCATAGCACAAGCCATGGGATCTATAGGCCTCGGGGGAGACGGTGGTGGGGGGTGTGCAATCTCAGGTTCAGACATAACCGGGAGACATTGAACAATATGAAAAACATCAATAAACCTGGAAAATACTTTATCAACACCCAGAGCTAACAATGATTGATTACTGATTTTATCTTCCAGTCTCCATGTTAAACCTTTAAGTATAGCAGCTCGGAATCATCATATAAAGCCCATGAGGCAGGAGTCACGATCATCCCCATTTCACAGAGGAGAAAAACGAGGCTGAGAGAGTTGAAGGAACTGCCCTGCTATGAGAGGTAAAAGCGAGACTCTAATTTCAGTGGTTCTGCTGCAAAGCCCACCGAGAACTTCCCAACTTCCAGAAAAGTTTCTCTAGGATAATTTTAGGTTATGGAGCACATTCCAAAAATATCCCCTAGAGTAGCTTTCTTTTTAAAAATGAAAATAGCCTTCATCTGTGCATCTTCTAATCCATGGTAAACTCCAAAAAAACACACAACCTGAAATGGCTAAAATTAATGAGAGACAGCACATGCTCTCATAGTAAGAACTTCCTGTCAAACATGTTAGAAGCACAAGCAAGTCATTTTGCTTCTCTAGGCCCCATTTTCTCAACTATAAAATGGACAGTTAGATGAGGCAATAGTTACACCTTCTAGAAGTGCTATGGTTCTTAGGCAATGCTGCCAATGGCCTGAGATCAGAGCTTTCTTGGGGGTGAGGGTCTGGCAGATGCTGAGCCCTGAAGCCTTTCTAGGGTATGCACATAGAAATAGATTCAAGATATCCAAGTTCCATTTAGAAGCCCCCAAAATCACCCTTGCCAGTCAATGATTTAGCCAACTCAGCTGGCACAATGCTGACACACTATAAAAACATTTAAGCTGTAATTTATAAACTGATTCCAAATCTTATATTAAGCAACCTGGCTTCTCTGTTTGTTAGAGTTTACCAAATGCTGAGTTCTAAACCTGAACATCAAGTCAAATGTAAAAGCAAGTATGAAATACCAAGTCTCTCCCTAGGAGCCTTTTTGATAAAGATGATACTGTTTCAGTCTCCAAATATAGTAACTACTGTTACTTTCCTGTTAATATCACTAGATACTGAATTTAAACAAAACAAACTTGTCAGTCTCTGTGTCTATTTTAAAATATAAATTTCACTGAAAGAATTAAAAAATGTTTGTTTTTACAAAATGAGCTATATTTTTCACTAGTCCAAACAGAGGAAATACACATGCGTGTTAAGTACTTTATGCATCCATTTCTCAACCTCAAATAATTGACAAACCTCCTTCCCAAATTTCACATTTTTGGTGAGCGGTTCTTGGTCTCTAATCTGTAACTGAATGAATGAACGGTGGTGGTGATTTAGTCACTAAATCGTGTCCGACTCTTGTAACCCCATGGAATATAGCTCACCAGGCTCCCCTATCCATGGGGTTCTCCAGGCAAGAATACTGGGGTGGGTTGCCATTTCCTTCTCCAGGGGATCTTCCCAACCCAGGAATCGACCCCAGGTCTCCTGCATTGCAGGCAGATTCTTTACCGACTGAGCTACCGCACAGCCAGGATTCTTGGGGAACCCTGGAAGGCAGCTGGGCAGGAATGTGGGATTTACTGGACTGAAGCACAGGTCAGCACTCGATAGATCCCCCACCAGGTGGAGGCACCACGAGGCCAGGACTGCTCTGTCCCCGGTATTTTGGATCTACAATGCCCAGAACAGGGCTGTGCACGCACACAGCAGGATCT
>SJYQ01006429.1:29635-40451 GCA_006410935.1 Redunca redunca
TTTGGGTGAAACTTCATTTTATTTTCTAGTATACAAAGCCTTGTAAAGAATTATCTGAAAGGCCAAACAAGCAACAGGAGAGTTTAAGAGAGAAAAAAGTCTTGATGAAGAAATCAATGAAACCTCTGCTCTGAAAACATGAGCAATTAGAGACATGTTAAACATTAAAGGAATTTCTCTCTGTCCCTTCTGTCTCTCAGTCTCAGTCTTTCTTCAATATCACATTTGAAAAAAATCATAAAGATTAGAAATATATAAAATTTAGGTAAATTATATATAGGCATTTATAAATATGTAAATTAAGTATATAGTTCCATCTCAAGAATCAACTTTACAGAAAGAAAATCACTTGATTGAAAATAATGCAGTAAATGTAAATTTTTGTTTCAGTATAATCAAACATTCATATAAAAATCTCTAATGGCTGTCAAGAGTCAAATGTGCCTCATTTGCTAGAGTTAAAAGAGAGCACTGTGGATCACATAAAAGTATGTCTTACAAATGACACTGGACAAGAGCCAAGAGGTCAGGCTTATGGCCTTTTGGAAATTAATATTGTAAAGAAATGCAACAGTGTACATTTCAGCTCTAATTAGTGACTGCAAATTATTTGACAGTCCTATGAAGTGGATTATACTAAAACTCTAAGGTTCAGAAATAAATATGCAGAATATGGATGCATCCCAAAGTCATACAACTATGAAAATATTACCTGGAAATAGACATTTTAAGTTATCTTAATAATTTATTTAAGCTGTCATATATAAACATTATTATAATTTTACAGGACTTCCCTGGTGGCTTAGATGGTAAAGCAAAGTTTCTTTAATCGCTAGATTATAACCAAAGTTTCTTTTCATCTGTAGGTTTGATCTAAAGTTTGCAGAAGAGTGAAAACACACACACATTGATTGTTCCACATAAGACTGACCCCATGCTGAGTGACTCTGTAACATCAATTAGGACTAAGTTGGGCATCACAGCAATAACATTTAGTTTGATGACACATTTCAAAAGAAAAGGTTTTAAGTACTAGTGGAGGCTGGAAGAGCTTCCCAGGTGGTTCAGAGGTAAAGAATCTGCCTGCCAATGCAGGAGACATAGGTTTGTTCCCTGAGTCAGGAAGATCCCCTGGAGTAGGAAATGGTAATCTGCTCCAGTATTCTTGCCTGGAAAATCCCATGGACAGAGGAGCCTGGTAGGATACTGCCCAGAGGTTGCAAAGAGTTGGACATAACTGAGAGACTGAGCATGCATGCAGAGAGAGAGGAGGGATACTTCTGGGCTCCCACATTTGACCCTATGGTATGTACACAGTGTGGGGTTCTTACACTAAGTACAGAAGTATGCACCATTTGCTAAGCTGTATACTCTGACATGGTACACCAACTGAACCTTCAATCTTAGCATAAATGTACCATCACAAAAGTATAAATGAGTGGGTATTTTTTCTATCTATTCTCAGACCTCTTGACTCTTAGCTTGGTTTTCATTTATATTTATTTTTTGTTGGCCTCTTCTTTCTGTTACCTGACTAAAAAGAAAAGTGTGCTTGTAATTTGAAGCTCTAAAATCTTTTTTAGATAAAATATGATTTTATATGTCCAACCACCCACTGACTACTAAATTACAAATTTCTTGAGGAAAGGGAAAAATATTTGCTCTACACAATTTATACATGCAAGCATATATACATATATATATACACAGATGTACTGTTGAAAAAAGTGATGGACTATACTCAGGCTTCAGGAAATATATGATAAATTACAATTTTCATCAATTAAAAGTATGATACAGAGGTACAGACTTTGGCCAAGTAAGTAGTGCCTGACATCTAAAATAACACCTCTAATTCTTCTCTCCACTTTCTCAATTGTTTCATAATCACATTCATTCTTGATCCTACCTCTGATATACACATCAGCATTAGTCACAAAGTTATTTTTATTTTTTTTTAATTTTAATTCTTGAGAAAATTCTGGGAGATGGTGAAGGACAGGGAAGCCTGGCATGCAACAGTCCTTGGTGTCTCAAAGAGTCAGATACCACTTAGCAATTGAACAACAAAATCTTTTCATTCCTGCTTGCACTGTGAACGCCAAAGCCCATGCCCCATATGCTTCTTCCTGAAATGCCATCAGTGGCTCTCAGCTTCTGCTTCTATTGGACAGCCCACCATGTTTGACTCTATATGGCATGGAAATGCAAAATCAATATTTCTAAAGTACCACTCTGATCATGTTACTTTCCCGAGGAGATATTCAGGAGCTTCCTCCTCTTTACAACCTCAAACTTAGACTTTTCTGTCTGGCTTTCAAGATCCTGAAACATTTTTGAGATTAGTTGTTTGTCAGTTGCTTCATTTGCTATTATTTTCTCCCATTCTGAAGGCTGTCTTTTCACCTTGCTTATAGTTTCCTTTGTTGTGCAGAAGCTTTTAAGTTTAATTAGGTCCCATTTGTTTACTTTTGCTTTTATTTCCAATATTCTGGGAGGTGGGTCATAGAGGATCCTGCTGTGATTTATGTCAGAGAGTGTTTTGCCTATGTTCTCCTCCAGGAGTTTTATAGTTTCTGGTCTTACATTTAGATCTTTAATCCATTTTGAGTTTTTTTTTTTTTGTATGGTGTTAGAAAGTGTTCTAATTTCATTCTTTTACAAGTAGTTGACCAGTTTTCCCAGCACCACTTGTTAAAGAGATTGTCTTTATTGTATATTCTTGCCTCCTTTGTCAAAGATAAGGTGTCCATAGGTACATGGATTTATCTCTGGGCTTTCTATTTTGTTCCATTGATCTATATTTCTGTCTTTGTGCCAATACCATACTGTCTTGATGACTGTGGCTTTGTAGTAGAGCCTGAAGTCAGGCAGGTTGATTCCTCCATGTCCATTCTTCTTTCTCAAGATTGCCTTGGCTATTTGAGTTTTTTTTTGTTGTTGTTTGTTTGTTTGTTTGTTTTTTGTATTTCCGTACAAATTGTGAAATTATTTGTTCTAGCTCTGGGAAAAATACCATTGGTAGCTTGATAGGGATTGCATTGAATCTATAGATTGCTTTGAAAAGATGCTCAACATCACTCATTATCAGAGAAATGCAAATCAAAACCACAATGAGGTACCATTTCATGCCAGTCAGAATGGCTGCTATCCAAAAGTCTACAAGCAATAAATGCTGGAAAGGGTGTAGAGAAAAGGAAACCCTCTTACACTGTTGGTGGGAATGCAAACTAGTAAAGCCACTATGCAGAACAGTGTGGAGATTCTTTAAAAAACTGGAAATAGAACTGCCTTATGACCCAGCAATCCCACTGCTGGGCATACACACCAAGGAAACCAGAATTGAAAGAGACACGTCCACCCCAGTGTTCATCACAGCACTGTTTATAATAGCCAGGACATAGAAGCAACCTAGATGTCCATCAGCAGATGAATGGATAAAAAAGCAGTGGTACATATACACAATGGAGTATTACTCAGCCATTAAAAAGAATACATTTGAATCAGTTCTAACGAGGTGGATGAAACTGGAGCCTATTATACAGAGTGAAGTAAGCCAGAAAGAAAAACACCAATACAGTATACTAACACGTATATACGGAATTTAGAAAGATGGTAACGATAACCCTGTATGCGAGACAGCAAAAGAGACACAGATGTATAGAACAGTCTTTTGGACTCTGTGGGAGAGGGGGAAGGTGGGATGATTTGGGAGAATGGCATTGAAACATGTATAATATCATATATGAAACGAATCACCAGTGCAGGTTCGATGCATGATACAGGATGTTGGGGCTGGTGCACTGAGATGACCCAGAAGGATGGTACAGAGAGGGAAGAGGGAGGGTTGTTCAGGATAGGGAACATGTGTATGCCTGTGGCAGATTCATGTTGATGTATGGCAAAACCAATACAATATTGTAAAGTAATTAACCTCTAATTAAAATAAACAAATTTATATTAAAAAAAGAAAAGATCCTGAAATATCTAACCTCACTGGGTGTATTCAAGCAGAAGATCATATTTTAAAAAATAATCAAACACAACCCACTGTTTCAAATGGGGATTGTGGGTGTTGAATTTCATCCACAATGCTCCCATCATTGTTAGCATAGTTTTGTAAATAGTTCTTAGATCCTTCCATCTCAATAACTAAAGAATGCCACCTATCACTGAATGAATAAAATGGATAATTGTACAAACATTTTATTTATATTTACTTTTCCTTTTCATCTCTTCTAGTACCAACATAGGATTGGGTGAAGCGCCAGGATATATATCATCAGAATCTAAATCCAAAGTCTGGCCTTTTGTCAGCTGCAACCTTGGACATGTCTGTTAATCTTTTCCACAGTCAGTATTTTTCTCCCCAAAATGGAGATTAGAATAATGTCCATGCTAGGGAGGTTACTTGTATTAAGTAATGAAAAACATGTAAACCAGAACTTGAAATACATTAATAATAAGCCCTTAGTAAATATTAGTCATAGTTTTGCTGTCCTTCCCTGATAACTGCATTCTTACTATCACTTTATTTTGTATCCACTGACATCTTTCAATATTCAGTCAAGTGGTAGGTAAAAGATACAATACTGAGATTCAGCTTAGAAATTTTTGCTGTGTATAGTAGCAAAGAGTTGGTGTCATAGTCCAGGAGTCACACAGGGACCATCTGTGAAGTTGATGTATGATTCTAGGCAAATAAAACTCATTTGGTATCAGTTTTATTTAAAAAAATGTTAATAATAACAGCATTAAAGTTGCTGTTATATGGGTAATTTAATGGGGATATATATCGCAGGGTATTTACAAATATCATTCCACTTACCCTTTCTTTAAAACAGCTCTCAGTGATGTAAATGTTGATATTTAAGCATATATATAAAGTCACATGGTTTGATGGCTTGATGGTTTGATCAAAGTATAAAGGAGAGAACATAAAAAATCTTTCTTGGTAATCATTTACATGTTATAACAGGTAAAGGAATAATAAGAGGAGTTGTTTCTCTGACTTTAATTCTGATAAAATAAAACAATACAATTAAATAAAAAGGAACTAGTAAGTAAAGAGAGAGTATAAACAACCTGGTTAGTAAGGAAGAGGGCAATAAGCAGATATATATGTGTATGTATATCTATATACATATCTATATGTATATATGTGTCTGTATATACACATATATACATAGATAAATATACATACACATAGATATTTGGAAACAAATTCAAAATAATACATCAAATATTATGTTCCCCTTCCTAACAACAAAACAGCATCCTAAAATGAATATACTCCCTATAAAGCAGAATCTTGAAAGCACATGCCCCAGGATATTCATGTGGAGGAAATGAGAGTTGAAGAATATAATGTACTTACAAAGGATAACTTAGATAAGCAAATGTTTTAAAAAACATTTTCAACTTGATGATGAATCATGAGATTAAAAAACAGTATTTCTTCAGGAGTCAGGATAATGTAGGGGTTTATAGAAATCATCATGTTTGTTCACTCAAATTGTACCCTATCACTTCTGGGTTCATGGACGTCCAACTTCTGATTTTTCCAAGGCCAAACCCTTCATCTTAGAATGATATTACTTTTACTTTTCTGAAGAACACTGTTATCAGGGAGCTCTTCTCTTCCTTTTATTTTTCTTTGGACTTTCAGTTTCTCTTTCTTCTCTGTCTTATTACAATGAATTAAAAAGATCTCCCAAAGGACAAACTTTCTGCAGTTCAACTCTCTTCTCAGACAACAAGCTCTTCATTAGTTTCCCTACCACACAACTTAGCTGTTTTGAGTTTCTACCCCAACATCTTTACTTCTGAAACTTTGGTTTCCTGGATTGCTGGGAAGATGGCAATTAAGATACAGTGGTTCTGAGACACTGACTCAGCTCTTTCCCCAGCAGTGAAGGTGTAGTATCACTTAACTTAGATCAATCAGAACAATTTGGTATTTGTCAAACTTGTAAGATTTATAAATATTTTTTCTAAATATTTGTAATCAATTTTTCTAAAATGGTGTTTGAATCCTTATCTCAAATACTTTCTAATGATACCCCTCCTCCATTTCTATCACTATGCTATTCCTCTTTACCAAAAGAAACAGAAGGCTAAAACCTTTATTCCCCAGGCTCACTTGCTGCTATGGTTGTTATCATCTAAAGGCATTTAGGATGAGTGGCACATCTTTATGGTTTAACATGCTGAACCAATGTGAGTGCCATTCCTGTTCTTCTGAGCAGGTGCATGTGGACAAGAGGACATACAGATGTGGATTACAGATGTACCTGGACTCCTTACTCCAAAGTCTGTTCAATTTCTGGTGCTAGGGGCTGTGAAATCAACAGAAGGGTAGCTTGACTGCAGAGTTTCTTGACCACCGATGAGCAGTTGCAGACTTGACTTTGGACCTCACTTGAGGTATATTAAGACCTTGAAGTCATGCCTTCCTTCTCCCTTGCTTCTCAAATAATTTTATAACCACCCATGTCTCCATATTAAAGTATTATCTCCTGGTTTATTTATCAGTCTCCATCTGATAAAAATCCCAAATGTTAAGGGAATTCTCATATAAAGAATTGAGTTTCCTAGATTTAGTAAGACCCTACCATGCAGAGTGTATATATCAACTGCATTCACCTCAAGGATAATACTGAAATGGGTTTCATCTGCTTCGGCTCTGAGTGGCCACATTATTTACAATAAATTTTATATATTTTTCCTATTTCAAGTGTAAGCTTAATCTAACATTATACCCAATCTGTAGCACATCTGAAACTGCAAATTCCTCATTTCATTACCTGTCTGGTTTGCTCCAAATGCCAAATCAAATCATTATTCTATTGATCTTTTAACATAATTTAATCACATATGTTTAGAATTTTCTCCTCACAGGTAGTGACACTAAACTTCTGAATAATTGTTTTCAATATTATTTGCTCATTTACTTTTCTTAAATTATTATTATTGTTTTTTTACTTTACAATATTGTATTGGTTTTGCCACACATCAACATGAATCTGCCACAGGTGTACACGTGTTCCCAATCCCAAACCCCCCACCCACCTACCTCCCCATACCATCCCTCTGGGTCATCCCAGTGCAGCAGCGCCAAGCATCCTGTACCCTGCATCGAACCTAGACTGGCGATTCATTTCATATATGATATTATACATGCTTCAATGCCATTCTCCCAAATTATCCCACCCTCTCCCTCTCCCACAGAGTCCAAAAACTGTTCTATACATCTGTGTCTCTTTTGTTGTCTCACATACAGGGTTATTGTTACCATCTTTCTAAATTCCATATATATGTGTAAGTATACTGTATTGGTGTTTTCCTTTCTGGCTTACTTCACTCTATATAATCGGTTCCAGTTTTATCCACCTCATTAGAACTGATTCAAATGTATTCTTTTTAATGGCTGAGTAATATTCCATTGTGTATATGTACCACAGCTAACTGTCAGTTAAACTACAGCCTGGGGGGCTGCAGTCCATGGGGTTGCAAAGAGTCGAACATGACAGAGCGACTAAGCACATACACACAACTATGACTCATAAGCAAATCAAATGGAGCATTTTGAACCCTTTATACATTCAATAATTCATCTAAATCTATGATAAGCCAGGTAATTTTCAAAGACAAAAGCTTTCCTTATAGTATACGAAAAAAGAGAAAGATGTAGATTTTTCAGGTTAGATATCGCAAAATTGATTATGTAAGAGAAACTTACATATTAAATATTACATATTCAGTTCAGTTCAGTTCAGTCACTCAGTCATGTCTGACTCTGCAACCCCATGAATCACAGCACGCCAGGCCTCCCTGTCCATCACCATCTCCCGGAGTTCACTCAAACTCACATCCATTGAGTCAGTGATGCCATCCAGCCATCTCATCCTGTCGTCCCCTTTTCCTCCTGCCCCAATCCCTCCCAGCATCAGAGTCTTTTCCAATGAGTCAACTCTTCACATGAGGTGGCCAAAGTACTGGAGTTTCAGCTTTAGCATCATTCCTTCCAAAGAAATCCCAGGGTTGATCTCCTTCAGAATGGACTGCTTGGATCTCCTTGCAGTCCAAGTGACTCTCAAGAGTCTTCTCCAACACCAGTTCAAAAGCATCAATTCTTCAGTGCTCAGCTTTCTTCACAGTCCAACTCTCACGTCCAATCATGACCACTGGAAAAACCATAGCCTTGACTAGATGGACCTTTTTTGGCAAAGTGATGTCTCTGCTTTTCAATATGCTGTCTAGGTTGGTCTTAACTTTTCTTCCAAAGAGTAAGCGTCTTTTAATTTCATGGCTGCAGTCACCATCTGCAGTGATTTTGCTGCTGCTGCTGCTGCTGCTGCTGCTAAGTCGCTTCAGTCATGTCCGACTCTGTGCGACCCCAAAGACAGCAGCCCACCAGGCTCCGCTATCCCTGGGATTCTCCAGGCAAGAACACTAGAGTGGGTTGCCATTGCCTTCTCCAGTGATTTTGGAGCCCCCCAAAATAAAGTCTGACACTGCATCCATTGTTTCCCCATCTATTTTCCATGAAGTGATGGGACCAGATGCATGATCTTAGTTTTCTGAATGTTGAGCTTTAAGCCAAATTTTTCAGTCTCCTAGAGACTTTTTAGTTCCTCTTCACTTTCTGCCATAAGGGTGCTGTCATCTGCATATCTGAGGTTATTTATATTTCTCCTGGTAATCATATTAAAAAATATATATTACATATTAAAACTCAACATTCAAAAAACTAAGATCATTGATTGATCCAGCTTATTAATTGATTGATCATTATTGATCCAACTTAATCTGTAAGAAGGTCTCTATTCTTAAAAATGACTTGCATAGGCTAAACCATGACATAGGTGAAAATACAAATGACTGCTTCATGGTATTTGTGAATTAAATCAATCTGGGAGAGAAAGCAAAAATGCTGGACTTGACAGGATCTCAGTAGGTTAAAAGGATGAACTCAAATGGACAAGATGAAATTTAATAGGGATAAGTACAGAGTCCTGAACCAAGGTTAAAACAAATCAGTTGTTAAGCATAGCACAGGAGATCTCAGTAGGTCTCCTAGTATTAGCTTGTGTGAAAAAAGGAGGTAGGAAAAGACTTGAAGGAAAAAAGTGGTAAATCAATGAAATTTATGAATTGTTTAACAAAATACAATGTCCATAATAAATAAGACTGTTATCCCATTATCAGATACTACTGTGCATTCATCATCTATGATGTCCTATCATTAGCCAGTTTTCAAAAGAGACCTAGCTACTCTCAGCTGCTGTTACTTTTCAGTTGCTAAGTCATGTCCAAATCTTTGTGACCCCAAGGACTGCAGCTCGCCAGGCTTCCCTGTTTACTATTTCCTGGAGTTTGCTCAAATACATGGTAATTGAGTCAGTGACTCTATGTAATTATCTCATATCTGCTACCATTTCCACCATTTGCCTTCAGTCTTTCCCAGCATGAGGGTCTTTTGCCAGTGAGTCCAGTCTTTGCATCAGGTGACCAAAGTATTGGAACTTTAGCTTCAGCATCAGTCCTTACAATATATATTTTGGGTTGATTTCCTTTAGGATTGCCTAGTTTGATCTCCTTGCTGTCCAAGGGATTCTCAAGAGTTTCTCCAGCACCACAATTCAAAAGTATCAAATTTTGATGCTCAGCCTTCTTTATGGTCTAACTTCACATTCGTACTTGACTACTGGAAAAACCATAGCTTTGACTACACTCATAGTGAAGAATGTTACTTAAAAACTAAGAACTGGCTGCTAAGCATGCTGTTTTGTTATTGGGATGTTGTAGCTCTCAAGTTCTCTCAGTGTGTAGAATTACCTTAAAAATTCTTTTCTAAATCACATTCCTGGCAAAATGAAGCTTCCTGTAGAAGTGGTTGAACACACACACACACACACACCCCTCCACTTCTTTACTCTATCCAGCTATGTACTCAAGACCAGAGTACCCCCAATACTTAATCATCAGCTCTGGATCATTCTAATTTTTGCATTTACTGATCTCTTCCCCAAAGGTGAGATAATTATATTGGTTTTATTAGCCATGCTCTATTAGTCACGCTAACCCTACAAACGGCAGAAATTAATCATTCATCAGTGCACCTATTTCTTTATTGAAAACTCTCCTTACTCTGATCAGGCTCCCATACTCTTCTCTGGGTTGCTGTCTCTGTCTTAAAACAGGCACATCCTTTCACCGAGCCTGAGCTACAACACCTCACGCTGAACAAATGAAAACTATTTAACTGCATTCACTACATTCAGTATCAAACATCATATGCTGGGTTGCCATACCCTACCCCATCCACATAAAAATACCCACTTTGCTCAGATGTGAAAAATGAAAGTGAAAGTGTTAGTCACTCAGTCGTGTCTGACTCTTTGCAACCCCATGGACTATAGCCCACCAGGCTCCTTGGTCCATGGAACTCTCCAGGAAAGAAAACTGCAGTGGATTGCCTCCATTTCCTTCCAGGGGATATTCCCAACCCAGAGATTGAACTTGGGTCTCCTGTATTGCAGGCAAATTGATTACCATCTGAGCCACCAGGGAAGCCAGATGTAGGACTTAATTATTTAGGAGGGGAAAAAGGAAGAAAGGGAAGGAAGAATAGAGAATATATTTTTGAAATAAAAAATGTAGTTTTTTTCTTTTTTCACTGTATATGTAGTACAAAATTTCACCCTAATTTGCCTGCTTTAATTTATCATTTTTTAGGAGCGAAGTAGTATGTTACAGGGTAAAATACAGTAAGTTAAATGATCTTTACCTTTTACTAGGTCAAATAGGCCAA
>SJYQ01006429.1:59781-71553 GCA_006410935.1 Redunca redunca
AAAGCAAATGAAAGCATTTCCACTATTATACGTTAAGACTTTGATCATGAATACTAGAATGCTGCTCATCTGATACATAATGAAATAACTGGGTCAAAAAAATAGAAAACAAAGAAGAAAACTCAGTACTGTTGCCATCATCATCACCACCATTCTAATAAAAACATTGAAATAATGATGATGATAATGGTTAAAATGGTTCATATGACTGGCCATTCATTATTTTAAGTATGTTATATAATTAGCAAATTTAACTGCAATTACATCACATTATGTCGCAAGGAGATCCAACCAGTCCATACTGAAGGAGATCAGCCCTGGGATTTCTTTGGAAGGAATGATGTTAAAGCTGAAACTCCAGTACTTTGGCCACTTCATGCGAAGAGTTGACTCATTAGAAAAGACTCTGATACTGGGAGGGATTGGGGGCAGGAGGAGAAAGGGACAACTGAGGATGAGATGGCTGAATGGCATCATTGACTCGATGGACGTGAGTCTGAGTGAACTCTGGGAGCTGGTGATGGACAGGGAGGCCTGGTGTGCTCTGATTCATGGGGTCGCAAGAGTCGGACACGAATGAGCGACTGAACTGANTAAAAATGTTTAAATCAATTGTTTTAGCATTTAGAGTATTTGAAACAAAAATTAATCATATTATAAACTATGAGAAAAATACAGACAAATAGAAAAGTATGAAAAATAGCTTGTCTTTCATGAAATTGGGCTGATTGCATTGATAATTACTCTTTTTTACCTCAAAAGGGCAGACAGACTAAAAACCTCCATCAGAGGACAGATAGCCTGAAAACCACAATCACAGAAAACTAACCAATCTAATTACATGGGCCACAGCCTTGTTAACTCAATGAAACTATGACCATGCCATGTACAGCCATCCAAGACAGAAGAGTCATGGTGGAGAGATCTGACAATACGTGGTCCACTGGAGAAGTAAATGGCAAACCAGTTCGGTATTCTTGCCTGGAGAACCCCATGAACAGTATGAAAAGGTAAAAAGATACGACACAGGAAGATGAACTCCCCAGGTTGGGAGGTGCCCAATATCTGCTACTGGAGATCAGTGGAGAAATAATTCCAGAAAGAATGAAGAGACGTAGCCAAAATATAAAAAACACTGAGTTGTGGATATGATTTGTGATGGAAGCAAGCTCTGATGCTGTAAAGAGCAATATTGCATAAGAAACTGGAATGTTAAGTCCATGAATCAAGGCAAACTTGAAGTGGTCAAACAGGAAATGGCAAGAGTGAACATCGACATTTTAGGAATCAGAGATCTAAAAAGGAGTGCAATAGATGAATTTAACTCAGATGATGATTGTATCTACTACTATATCTATTCTTGTGGGCAAGAATCCCTTAGAAGAGATGGAGTAACCATCATAGTCAGCAAAAGAGTTTGAAATGCAGTACTTGAATGCAATTTCAAAAACTACAGAATAATCTCTGTTCATTTCCAAGGCAAAGCATTCAATATCACGGTAATGCATCTAAGCCTAAAAGATGATGCTGAGAAAGTGCTGCACTTTCTGTCAAAATTTTGAATACTCAGCAGTGGCCACAGGACTGGAAAAGGTCAGTTTTCATTCCAATCCCAAAGAAAGGTAATGCCAAAGAATGCTCAAATTACTGCACAATTGCACTCATCTCACATGCTAGTAAAGTAAGGCTCAAAATTCTCCACGCCAGGCTTCAGCAGTACATAAACCATGAATTTCCAGATGTTCAAGCTGGTTTTAGAAAAGGCAGAGGAACCACAGATCAAATTGCCAACATCCGCTGGATCATCAGAAAAGCTAGAGAGTTCCAGAAAAGCATCTGCTTTTGCCTTATTGACTATGCCAAAGCCTTCGATAGCGTGGATCACAATAAACTGTGGAAAATGCTGAAAGAGATGGGAATACAGGACCAACTGACGTGCCTCTTGAGAAACCTGTATGCAGGTGAGTAAGCAACAGTTAGAACCGGACATGGAACGACAGACTAGTTCCAAATTGGAAAAGGAGTATGTCAAGGCTGTATATTGTCACTCTGCTTATTTAACTTATATGCAGAGTACATCATGAGAAACACTGGGCTGGAGAAATCACAAGCTGAATCAAGATTGCCAGGAGAAATATCAATAACCTCAGATATGCAGATGACACCACCCTTATGGCAGAAAGTTAAGAATAACTAAAGAGCCTCTAGACCAAAGTGAAAGAGGAGAGTGAAAAAGTTGGCTTAAAATTCAACTTTCAGGAAACAAAGATCATGGCATCCAGTCCCATCACTTCATGGCAAATAGATGGGGAAACAGTGGAAACAATGGCTGACTTTATTTTGGGGGGCTCCAAAATCATTGCAGATGGTGATTGCAGCCATGAAATTAAAAGACACTTACTCCTTGGAAGGAAAGTTATGACCAACCTAAACAACATATTAAAAAGCTGTCTAAAAATGTTGACATTACCTTGTCAACAGAGGTCCATCTATTCAAAGCTATGGTTTTTCCACTAGTCATATATGAATGTGAGAGTTGGACTGTAAAGAAAGCTGAGCACTGAAGATTTCATGCTTTTGAACTGTGGTGTTGGAGAAAACTGTTGAGAGTCCCTTGGACTGTACGGAGATCCAACCAATCTATGCTAAAGGAGATCAGTCCTGGGTGTTCATTGGAAGGACTGATGTTGAAAAGCTGAAACTCCAATACTTTGGTCACCTGATGAGAAGGGTTGATTCACTGCAAAAGACCCTGATTCTGGGAAAGATTGAGGGTGGGAGGAGAAGGGGATGACAGAGGATGAGATAGTTGGATGGTAACACTGACTCAATGGACATGAGTTTGGGTGGACTCCAGGAGTTGGTGATGGACAGGGAGCCCTGGCATGCTGAGGTTCATGGGCTCACAAAGAGTCAGATGACTGAGTGACTGAATTGACTGAATCCAGTCTATGAACCAATCTGTAATGCTGAATGAGATGAAGTTGAATGATTCTGTTAGGACCTACAAGTTCTTCTAGAACTAACACCCAAAAAAGATTTCCTTTTCATTATAGGGGATTGGAATGCAAAAGTAGGAAGTTAAGAAATACCTAGAGTAACAAACCAATTTGGCCTTGGTGTACAGAATGAAGCAGGGCAAAGGCTAATAGTTTTGCCAAGAGAACGCACTGGTCATAGCAAATACCCTCTCCCAACAGCACAAAAGAAGACTCTACACGTGGACATCACCAGATGGACAACATTTAAACCAGACGGATTATATTGTTTGCAGCGAAAGCTGCAGTCAGCAAATAGCATCAGCAAAAACAAGACTGGGAGCTGACTGGGGCACAGACAATGAACTGCTTATGGCCAAATTGAGACATAAATTGAAGAAAGCAGGGAAAACCACTAGGCCATTTAGGTATGTCCTAAATCAAATCCCGTAGGATTATACAGTGGAAGTGAGAAATAGATTTAAGGGACTAGCTCTGATAGATAGAGTGCCTGAAGAACTATGGACAGAGGTTCGTGAAACTGTACAGGAGACAGGGATCAAGACCATCCCCATGGAAAAGAAATGCAAAAAAGCAAAATGGCTGTCTGTGGAGGCCTTACAAATAGCTGTGAAAAGAAGAGAGGTGAAAAGCAAAGGAGAAAAGGAAAGATATACCCATTTGAATGCAGAGTTCCAAAGAACAGCAAGAAGAGATAAGAAAGCTGTGCTCAGTGATCAATGCAAAGACATAGAGGAGAACAATAGAATGGGAAAGGCTAGGGAGCTCTTCAAGAAAATTAGAGATACCAAGGGAACATTTCATGCAAAGATGGGCTCAATAAAGGACAGAAATGGTATGGACCTAACAGAAGCAGAAGATATTAAGAAGAGGTGGCAAGAATACACAGAAGAACTATGCAAAACAGATCTTCGCAACCCAGATAATCACGATAGTGTAATCACTCACCTAGAGCCAGACATCCTGGAATGTGAAGTCAAGTGGGCCTTAGGAAGCATCACTATGAACAAAGCTCGTGGAGGTGATGGAATTCCAGTTGAGCCCTTTCAAATCCTGAAAGATGATGCTATGAAAGTGCTGCACTCAATATGCCAGCAAATTTGGAAAACTCAACAGTGGCCACAGGACTGGAAAATGTCAGTTTTCATTCCAATCCCAAAGAAAGGCAATGCCAAACAATGTTCAAACTACCATACAATTGCCCTTATATCACATGCTAGCAAAGTAATGCTCAAAATTCTCCAAGTCAGGCTGCAACAATATGTGAACCATGAACTTCCAGATGTTTAAATTGGTTTTAGAAAAGGCAGAGGAATAAGAAATCAAATTGCCAACATTTTCTGGATTATCAAATAAGCAAGAGAATTCTAGGAAAACATCTATTTCTGCTTTGTTGACTATGTCAAAGTCTTTGACTGTGTGGATCACAGCAAACTGTGGAAAATTCTGAAAGTGATGGGAATACCAGACCACCTGACTTTCTTCTTGAGAAACCTGTATGTAGGTCAGGAAGCAACAGTTAGAACTGGATGTGGAACAACAGACTGGTTCCAAATAGGAAAGGAGTACTTCAAGGCTGTATATTGCCACCCTGCTTATTTAACTTATATGCAGAGTACATCATAAGAAATGCTGGGCTGGATGAAGCACAGGATGGAATCAAGATTGCCAGGAGATAAATCAATAACCTCAGATATGCAAATGACAACACCCTTATGGCAGAAAGTGAAGAAGAACTAAAAAGCCTCTTGATGATAGTGAAAGGAGACTGAAAAATTTGGCTTAAAGCTCAACATTCAGAAAACTAAGATCATGGCCTCTGGTCCTATCACTTTAGGGCAAATAGATCAGAAAACAGTGGAAATAGTGGTAGACTTTATTTTGGGGGGCTCCAAAATCACCACAGATGGTGATTTCAGCCATGAAATTAAAAGATGCTTACTCCTTGGAAGAAATGTTCTGATCAAACTAGGCAGCATATTAAAAAGCAGAGACATTACTTTGCCAACAAAGGTCCATCTAGTTAAGGCTATGGTTTTTCCAGTAGTCATATATGGATGTGAGTTGGACTATAAGGAAAGCTGAGCTTTGAAGAATTGATGCTTTTGAATGTTGGTGTTGGAGAAGATTCTTGAGAGTCCCTTAGACTGAAAGGAGATCCAACCAGTCCATCCTAAAGGAAATCAGTCCTGAATAATCATTCGAAGGACTGATGTTGAAGCTGAATCTACAGTTTTGTGCCACCTGTGTCTACCAACAATGTGGGTGATCCGGGTTTGATCCCTGAGTTGGGAAGATCCTCTGGAGAAGGAAATGGTAACCCACTCCAGTACTCTTGCCTGAAAAATCCCATGGATGGTGGAGCCTGGTAGGCTGCAGTCCACAGGGTCGCAAAGAGTCAGACATGATTGAGTGACTTCACTAAAGGAGAGAGGACATTTTACTACAGATGACCATATAATTATATCCCACAAAATAAAGGGGCATGTTTGAATAAATAGAGTAAGTCAAATGAGCCATATAGTTTTTAAAATTATATAGATACTGAATCATGATTATCTGATTCTCAGGTTCCATTTCTTTAAGATATCATGATAATTTCACTTTTCTGAGAGGATTTTTTTCTCTATTACTGCTCAGTTGTATAATCTCTATGATACATATTTAACTATATGTGCATTAAATTATGTCAGGTTTTCTAAGCAGTTGCAAATAAGTAGATCCCAGCTTCCTAGACATTTTGCAAAATTCTGTGCTCTTTCAAGCTTTTCACATCTTAGGAAAACAACGTTAATACACTGCTTCTAGTGTTACACAATAATTATGAAACCAAGTAATTATTATGGTGTTTCTTAAATGAAGATACACAAATATTATTTCCTTCTTTAATGTCTTTAGAACAATCTATTGTAAATTATGTTGGTTTTTCTTATTCCATACGTGATGATTATATAGGCAGGTCTAACACAACTTAGAGAAATGTGTTAACATACCTATTCTCAAAACAGAAATATTGTTTTAAAATTAACTACCTGAAATTTCACTCATAGGCATAAACCTCTGATATAGCTTGTTTTACTCAGCCAATATTCTCTCCAGAAGCCCTCCAGGTATAACAGGAGTGCATTTCCCTGCTGGATGGATGTTAGTTAGGATTAAACACATGACTTTTTCAATGTGAGAGGAGCAAATGATTGAAACTTGCTTTCTTTATTGAGTTGTGATCTTTTGCGTCTGCCATCACTGCGGTATAGTTTCCTCCCTGTAGTTGTCACCTCTTAAATCTGGTTTCAGGTGTTACTGGACCCTAACGTGGAGTTAAGTCCCACTGCTTGCAGTAGTGCTCCCTATTCAGGGTCAGCTGGTTCCAGTTGAGCAAGAGAATTATTAATTCATGTCACTGAGTTTTGGAGTATTTACTATGTATATGTATTGTGACATTAGCTGATGATGTATCTCACCACATGGCTTTTTTTTTTCCTTTCTCCTGAGCCATTTTCATTGATTCTCATATATTTTGCTACTTTGTTTTGTTTATCATTGGTTTTCATTGCTAGAATGTAAGGTCCATAGAGTCTGTTTTTTTGGTTGTTCATTATAATTCTACATTCTCAACACCTGTAAAAGTGCTTGGTGTGTAGTACATGCCTGATAAATATTACTGAATGAAAGAATGTAATTGAAATTTGAACCTTAGTATGCTTAAACTTAGGCTTCCTTGATGGCTCAGTGGCAAAGAATCTACCTGATTAGGCAGGAAATCAGGGTTCAGTCCTTAGTTTGGGAAGATACCCTGGTGGAAGGAAATGGCCAATATTCTTCCCTGGGAAATCCCATGGACAGATGAGCCTGCCCAGCTACTGTCCATGGGGCTCAAAAGGGACAGACACACTCAGCAACTAAACAACAACAATGATTAAATTCATAAAATAATAAATTTAGAGCAAATTCTTCCTATTTACACACACACAAAAACTGAAGCTTTGGTAATTTAAATCACTTAGCCAATGTCCTAGGATTAGACCTAGTAGATCCATTAAAATCTAAGAATAGCTCCTATTACTATGATTTTAAATATTATTTTAGCAAAGTCCAATATATTAAAAATAAAAATTGCTATCAAGTTTACACCATCACCTCTTTTTGGGGTGTTAATTATAAAAGGCATTGTAGGTCTTCATAGAACCGTTCAACTTTAGCTTCTTCAGCGTTACTGGTTGGGGCATAGGCTTGAATCACCGTGATACTGAGTGGTTTGCTTGAAAATGAACAGAGATCATTCTGTTGTTTTTGAGATTGCATCCAAGTACTGCATTTCAGACTCTTTCTTTGACCATGATGGCTACTCCATCTCTTCTAAGGGATTCCTGCCCACAGTAGTAGATATAATGGTCATCTGAGTTAAATTCACTCATTCCAGTCCATTTTAGTTTGCTGATTCTTAGAATGTTGATGTTCACTCTTGTCATCTCCTGTTTGACTACTTCCAATTTGCCTTGATTCATGGACCTAACATTCCAGGTTCCTAGGCAATATTGCTCTTTACAGCATCATACCTTGCTTCTATCACCAGTCACATCCACAACTGGGTATTGTTTTTGCTTTGGCTCCACCCCTTCATTCTTTCTGGAAATATTTCTCCACTGATCTCTTCTCTTGAAGGACAAAAAGATATCCCTCTTGTTATAGGGGACTGGAATGAAAAACTAGGAAGTCAAGAAAACACCTGGAGTAATAAAAATTTGGCCTTGGGATATGGAATGAAGCAGGGCAAAGGCTAATAGAGTTTCACCAAGAGTATGCACTGGTCATCACAAACACCATCTTCCAACAACACAAGAGAAAACTCTACACATAGACATCACCAGATGGTCAACACCAAAATCAGATTGATTATATTCTTTGCAGCCCAAGATGGAGAATCTCTATACAGTCAGCAGAAACAAGACTGGGAGCTGACTGTGGCTCAGATTATGAACTCCTTATTGCCAAATTCAGACTTAAATTGAAGAAAGGACAGAAAACCACTAGACCATTCAGGTATGACCTAAATCAAATTGCTTATGATTATATAGTTTAAGTGAGAAATAGATTGAAGGGACTAGATCTGATAGAGTGCCTGATGACACTCAGAGTTTGTGACACTGTATAGGAGACAGGGATAAAGATCATCCCCATGGAAAAGAAAAGCAAAAAAGTAAATGGCTGTCTGAGGAGGCCTTACAAATACCTGTGAAAGAAGAGAAGTGAATATTGTAAGGTAATTAACCTCCAATTAAAATAAGTAAATTTATATTAAAAAAAAAGAAAAGGAAAAAAGGGAAGATATTCCCATTTGAATGCAGAGTGCAAAAGAATAGCAAGGAGAGATAAGAAAGTCTTCCTCAGCGATCAAAGCAAAGAAATAGAGGAAAACAATAGAATGGGAAAAACCAGAGATCTCTTCAAGAAAATTAGAGATACCAAGGGAACATTTCATGCAAAGATGGGCTCTATAAAGGACAGAAATGGTATGGACCTAACAGAAGCAGAAGATATTAAGAAGAGGTGGCAAGAATACACTGAAGAACTGTACAAAAAAGATCTTCATGGCCAAGATAATCACAATGGTGTGGTCACTCACCTAGAGCCAGACATCCTGGAATGTGAAGTCAAGTGGGCCTTAGAAAGCATCACTATGAACAAAGCTAGTGGAGGTGATGGAATTCCAGTTGAGCTATTTCAAATCCTAAAATATAATGCTGTGAAAGTGCTGCACTCAATATGCCAGCAAATTTGGAAATCTCAGCAGTGGCCACAGGACTGGAAACAGTTTTCATTCCAATCCCAAAGAAAGGCAATGCCAGAGAATGCTCAAACTACCGCACAATTGCACTCATCTCACATGCTAGTAAAGCTCAAAATTCTCCAAGCCAGGCTTCAACGATACGTGAACCATGAACTTCCTGATGTTCAAGCTGGTTTTAGAAAAGGCAGAGGAACCAGAGATCAAATTGCCAACATCTGCTGAACCATCGAAAAACCAAGAGAGTTCCAGAAAAAAACGTCTATTTCTGTTTTATTGACTATGCCAAAGACTTTGACTGTGTGGATCACAATAAACTTTGGAAAATTCTTCAAGACATGGGAATACCACACCACCTGACCTGCCTCTTGAGGAACCTATATGCAGGTCAGGAAGCAACAGTTAGAACTGGACATGGAACAACAAACAGGTTCCAAATAGGAAAGGGAGTACGTCAAGGCTGTATATTGTCACCCTGCTTATTTAACTTCTATGCAGTGTCATCATGAGAAACTCTGGGCTGGAAGAAGCACAAGCTGGAATCAAGATTTCCAGGAGAAATATCAATAACCTCAGATATGCAGATGATACCACCCTTATGGCAGAAAGTGAAGAGGAGCTAAAAAGCCTCTGATGAAAGTGAAAGAGGAGAGTGAAAAAGTTGGCTTCAAGCTCAACATTTAGAAAACGAAGATCATGGCTTCCGGTCCCATCACTTCATGGGAAATAGATGGGGAAACAGTGGAAACTGTGGCTGACTTTATTTTTCTGGGCTCTCAAATCACTGCAGATGGTGATTGCAGCCATGAAATTAAAAGATGCTTACTCCTTGGAAGGAAAGTTATGACCAACCTAGAGAACATATTAAAAAGCAGAGATATCACTTTGCCAACAAAGGTCCATCTAGTCAAGGCTATGGCTTTTCCAGTGCTCACGTATGGATGTGAGAGTTGGACTGTGAAGAAAGCTGAGCACTGAAGAATTGATGGTTTGAACTGTGGTGTTGGAGAAGACTCTTGAGTGTCCCTTGGACTGCAAAGAGATCCAACCAGTGCATCCTAAAGGAGACCAGTCCTGGGTGTTCATTGGAAGGACTGATGCTGAGGCTGAAACTCCAGTACTTTGGCCACCTCATGCGAAGAGTTGACTCACTGGAAAATAGCCGATGCTGGGAGGGATTCTGAACAGGAGAAGAAAGTGATTACAGAGGATGAAATGGCTGGATGGCATCACCAACTCGATGCACATGAGTTTGGGTGAACTCTTGGATTTAGTGATGAACAGGGAGGCCTGACGTGCTGCGATTCATGGGGTCACAAAGAGTCGGACACGACTGTGTGACTGACTTGAACTTACACCATCACATACTATGAGCTGGCTTAATATCAACCATACTTGGATAGTAGTAAAACAAAAGCTTGTCCTTGCATTTGCTCTACTGAAATTCAACCCCAAAATTCTGATTTATGGCCACAGAATTCTGGCTGATTAGATTCAAGTTGTTGGACTTGTCTTTTTTCAAGAATTAGGTACCTTAACTTTGATGGTCATGTTATTCTAGACTGAAGTATTATTAAGATATAATAAATCCAAGAAGACAAACCTACTAGCACCACACCTTAAGGAGGGGGGGGGGTCACTGTTATGGACTGAAGGTCAGTGTTTCTATAAAATTCACATGTTCGAATGTGATGGGATTAGGAAGTGTGTCTTTGGAGAGGTGATTAGAAATAGATGAGGTCATAGGTTGGAGCTCCTGTACCGCAAGGAGTTAAGAGAGAGCTTTCTCCTCTTGTTCTACTCTCCATCATAGGAGGATAGAACCAGAAGACAGTGATCTGTATTTGGAAAAGGTCCTCACCAGAACCCAACCATGCTGGCTCACTGATCTCGGATTTCCAGTCTCCAGAACTGTGAGAAACTGATTTCTGTTTCTCATAAGTCACCCTGTCTATGGTACTTTATTATAGCAGCTCAAACAGACTAAGCCAGGCTGTAAGCAGTCTACCACAAGGTCTTGGCCTATTTTTCAGGATCTTCAGGACGACAAAACTCAGTGATACCAGTGAAGGATTGGAAAGATGTGATCTTAAGGTACAGCCTGGTCCTGTAAAATTCTATTCGTGATGTGGTTTTCTCTGTCAAACACAGAAAGTTCATTCTTTTGAATGAATTTTGTGTCTCCCGCAAATGGACATGTTGATTCCTAATCCTCCATGTGATAGTGCTTAAAGGTGGGGTCTTTGTAAGTAATTAATTTTAGATGAAGTCATAAGAGTAGAACCCCCATCATGGGATTAATGCCTTTAAAGAAAGATGAAGACAGAGAAGGTGTCTCTTTTTCTATATGAAGGAAAGGCCATGTGATGATGCAAAAGAGCGCTCACCAGGAACTTGACCATTATGGGCTTTCTAGCCTCCAGATCATGAGAAATAAAAGTTTCTCCTAAAGCCACCCAGCTTAAGATTTTTCATTATAGCTGTACAAACTAGGACATTCACTGTACCAGGAGAACTGAGATCACTGAGACAAGGTCTTCATTCCAAGGAAGGGCAGAAAAATGTGATGAATTGAAGGTAGAGTTTGATATTTCTGGACCATTAAGTTAAGCAGGTGCCAAGAGGTAGCGATAAATCCAGTAGTTACACGAAACGACTATTTCATTTGTTTGTTTGATATTTGTTCATATCTAAGATGTATCTTTTCAAGGGTTAAATATTTTCTAAAATTCTTTAACAACTTTTCATCATCATAATCTCTAAAGTACATTTTCACGAAATTTAATCTGCATCAATTATATCTGTCAGAAATAAACACAAATGTGATAAAACTAGAGTAAGTCATAGTATCTGTACACATTAAGAATGCTAGATATTTCAAGTTTTCACAGAGGGTCCATGTAAAGTCTGGGTTAAAAAATACAGATGACCAGTAAAATGATTTTTTCACCTTTCTTTCTCTTCTTATTTTCTTATCTTCTGGCTGTA
>SJYQ01006429.1:79931-91495 GCA_006410935.1 Redunca redunca
CATTATCGAATTGATTCTTTTAATATTTAAGGCTTTAGTGTTCAATAGAATATTGTATGTCATTCAGTTGAAATATGTATGTTATTATACACAGTATAATGGTTGTATATTTTTTATATATGACAGATTCAAATAAATTTCAATATGTGTGTTTACTTTGCATTATTAAAATGATGTTTAATCATTTTTTTATTAATATCAAAAGACTATACTTTTTCATGGCTTGTGGGATCTTATTTCTTCCACTAGGGATCAACCCAGAGCCACAGAGATGAAAGACTGCTTCTTACTCACCAGACCAGGGAAGTCCTTCACTGGACTCCCTTAAAGGCCTTTTCAAACATGTTGATTGGGGCACAATATGGCTACTTTTTTTGCTTTGTAATTCTATATGTGAATGAATGCAATCATTTAAAAATCCCATTAATTATTGATAATTTATTATTTGAGAAATAGTCTTCAAAAATAAGGAAATAAGCAAAATTATATTAGAGATGCAACTTAGGCCAAAATTTCTTAGTCAAAAATACTTTCCCCACCTTCCAAGTATTGCTAAAGAAATAGTAAGGTGAAGTTTTCAATCTGAAGGGCATTCTATTCTGCCAATTTTTAAGATGTTCAGCTGCTAAACCCATTTACTTAATTGAAAGAAAACAAAATGCAAGTATTCACGGAAGTTAAAAATCAGAATGAATGAATAATTGGCCAAAGTAAAATGGCCAATTGTTATACAAGGTAACTAACTGCTGTTTCCTAACTAAAAAATATCCTTTGGCTTTTATTGCACCTCTATTCATTGTTAATTCCCTGGTAGGTCATTTGGTAAAGTGTGTCTGTAGTGCAGGAGACTTGGGTTCAACCCCTAGGTCGGGGAGATCCCCTGGAGAAGGGCATGGCAACCCATTCCAGTTTTCTTGCCTGGAGAACCTCCACGGACAGAAGAGCCTAGCGGCCTTCAGTCCATGTGGTCACACAAGTCGGACACGACTTAGCAACTAAACCACCACCACCATTCATTGCTAAATCCTTTTGAACTTGCCTTCCATTCCTCTGTGCTGACTTCCCTTGGCTTTCAAGGCACCCACATGATCCTGACTTTTCTCCCAGTTTTAGTTGCAGCCTCCTTTGTTTTGGATTTGATTACAGCCTCCTTGCTTCCTTGAGGTCTCTGTATTCTGGCCTGGACTCTAGAGCTTTTTCATTTGAGCACTGTTAGCCCTGACCACATCTACACGAGATCTCTAGTCACTCTTTCTCCCTCAGGGTCCTTCTTTCCCTGGAGCTTCAGAAATAAGATACATCACATGCAGGGAAAGTCCATTTGATATAGATCTCAAACCAGCATGTGTAGATGAATGTATCACACCTACCCAGCATCACCTGCCCTCTCCCAGGTATCTTTCTTTCTATCAATGATATTCATACTAATTATTTTCCATGCCTCATGATATACCATGTTATCATTCTTGGATCAGTTGCTGAATCTTCATTCATCCATTTATATTCTATGTAATGATACATTTCAGTTTAACATCTTGCTTGACATTACATTTCCAATTTTCAGGAACTGTGTTCCCCTAGACATATCCACTTTCTCCCTCTCCATTCAGAGTTTCAGTTGTGCTGCTGAGTTGGAAGGATATTGACAGGCATCTCTCGATTTCAGAGAAAACAATCACACTCAGGAAGAATGTGACCAAAAAAACCTCCCTGACTCTGCAAAATTCTACAACATTATGTTATTTCCTATGTTTCTTTTAGCAAAAAAAAAAAAAAAAATTCCAGCTGCAGAAATTATTTCTTGTGAAACTAAGAATAAGGCTTTTCTAAAGAAGCAAACTTTTATTTCTTATAACTACTTTATGATGGTTTCAATACCAGAAATTTTCTATAATTACACATAATATTATATTGCCTCCACCAACTCCTTAGACTGATGTTGATGGACTTCCATATGGCATTATCTTTCTGTTTAAGGACACCTTACAATTTGGGTATTAGTAATTTGAGTTCCAATCAATTTGAACTACTTGTATTGCAATGAATATATTGTGCTGTCTTTCTCTAAGAAGCTTTCACATATCTGTCTCTAATCTTTCCCCCTTTAGCTCTTTCATATCTATGTGGCAGAATTCTACCATCATTCTTTCCATTTCTTAGCCAAATATCAATTTATATTCATAATCCATGCCTGTGGGGCAACTCAAGACAGGTGGGTCATGGTGGAGAGGTCTGACAGAATGTGGTCCACTGGAGAAGAGAATGGCAAGCCACTTCAGTATTCTTGCCTTGAGAACCCCATGAACAGTATGAAAAGGCAAAATCATAGGATACTGAAAGAGGAACTCCCCAGGTCATTAGGTGCCCAATATGCCACTGGAGATCAGTGGAGAAATAACTCCAGAAAGAATGAAGTGATGGAGCCAAAGCAAAAACAACACTCAGTTGTGTATGTGACTGGTGACAGATGCAAGATCCAACGCTGTAAAGAGCAATATTGCATAGGAACCTGGAACGTCAGGTCCATGAATCAAGGCAAATTGGAAGTGGTCAAATGAGATGGCAAGGGTGAACGTTGACATTCTAGGAATCAGCGAACTAAAATGGACCGGAATGGGTGAATTTAACTCTGATGACCATTATATCTACTACTGTGGGCAGGAATCTCTCAGAAGAAATGGAGTAGCCATCATGGTCAACAGAAGAGTCCGAAATGCAGTACTTGGATGCAATCTCAAAAATGACAGAATGGTCTCTGTTTGTCTCCAAGGCAACCATTCAATATCACAGTTATCCAAGTCTATGCCCCAACCAGTAACGCTAAAGAAACTGAAGTTGAACGGTTTTATGAAGACCTACAAGAACTTTTAGAACTAACACCCAAAAAAGATGTTCTTTTCATTATAGGAGACTGGAACGCCAAAGTAGGAAGTCAAGAAACACCTGGAGTAACAGGCCAATTTGCCCTTGGAATGTGGAATGAAGCAGGGCAAAGACTAATAGAGTTTTGCCAAAAAAATGCATGGGTCATAGCAAACACCCTCTTCCAAAAACTCAAGAGGAGACTCTACACATGGACATCACCAGATGGTAAACACCGAAATCAGATTGATTATATTCTTTGCAGCCAAAGATGGAGAAGCTCTATACAGTCAACAAAAACAGATCAGGAGCTGACTGTGGTTCATATCATGAACTCCTTATTGCCAAATTCAGACTCAAATTGAAGAAAGTAGGGAAAACCGCTAGACCATTCAGGTATGACCTAAATCGAATCCCTTATGATTATACAGTGGAAGTGAGAGATAGACTTAAGGGCCTAGATCTGATAGATAGAATGCCTGATGAACTATGGAATGAGGTTCGTGACATTGTACAGGAGACAGGGATCAAGACCATCCTCATGGAAAAGAAATGCAAAAAAGCAAAATGGCTGTCTGGGGAGGCCTTACAAATAGCTGTGAAAAGAGAGGCGAAAAGCAAAGGAGAAAAGGAAAGATATAAGCATCTGAATGCAGAGTTCCAAAGAATAGCAAGAAGAGATAGGAAAGCCTTCCTCAGCAATCAATGCAAAGAAATAGAGAAAAACAACAGAATGGGAAAGACTAGAGATCTCTTCAAGAAAATTAGAGATACCAAGGGAACATTTTATGCAAAGATGGGCTCGATAAATGACAGAAATGGTATGGACCTAACAGAAGCAGAAGATATTAGAAGAGGTGGCAAGAATACACAGAAGAACTGTACAAGAAAGATCTTCACGACCCAGATAATCATGATGATGTGATCACTCATCTAGAGCCAGACATCTTGGAATGTGAAGTCAAGTGGGCCTTAGAAAGCATCACTATGAACAAAGCTAGTGGAGGTGATGGCATTCCCAGTGAGCTGTTTCAAATACTGAAAGATGATGCTGTGAAAGTGCTGCATTCAATATGCCAGCAAACTTGGAAAACTCAGCAGTGGCCACAGGACTGGAAAGGGTCAGTTTTCATTCCAATCCCAAAGAAAGGCATTGCCAAAAAATGCTAAAACTACTGCAGATTTGCACTCATCTCACATGCTAGTAAAGTAATGCTCAAAATTCTCCAAGCTAGGCTTCAGCAATATGTGAACCATGAACTTCCTGATGTTCAAGCTGGTTTCAGAAAAGGCAGAGGAACCAGAGATCAAATTGCCAACATCTGCTGGATCATGAAAAAATCAAGAGAGTTCCAGAAAAACATCTATTTCTGATTATTGACTATGCCAAAGCCTTTGATTGTGTGGATCACAATAAACTGTGGAAAATTCTGAAAGAGATGGGAATACCAGAACACCTAAGCTGCCTCTTGAGAAATCTGTATGCAAGTCAGGAAGCAACAGTTAGAACCAGACACAGAAAAACAGACTGGTTCCAAATAGGAAAAGGAGTACGTCAAGGCTGTATATTGTCACCCTGCTTATTTAACTTATATGCAGAGTACATCATAAGAAACGCTGGACTGGAAGAAACACAAGCTAGAATCAGGATTGCTGGGAGAAATATCAATAACCTCAGATATGCAGGTGACACCACGCTTATGGCAGAAAGTGAAGAGGAGCTAAAAACCTCTTGATGAAAGTGAAAGAGGAGAGCGAAAAAGTTGGCTTAAAGCTCAACATTTCAGAAAACGAGGATCATGGCATCCGGTCCCATCACTTCATGGGAAATAGATGGGGAAACAGTGGAAACAGTGTCAGACTTTATTTTTTTGGGCTCCAAAATCACTGCAGATGGTGACTGCAGCCATGAAATTAAAAGATGCTTGCTCCTTGGAAGAAAAGTTATGACCAACCTAGATAGTATATTTAAAAGCAGAGACATTACTTTGCCGACTAAGGTCCGCCTAGTCAAGGCTATGGTTTTCCCTGTGGTCATGTATGGATGTAAGAGTTGGACTGTGAAGAAGGCTGAGCACCAAAGAATTGATGCTTTTGAACTGTGGTGTTGTAGAAGACTCTTGAGAGTCCCTTGGACTGCAAGGAGATCCAACCAGTCCATTCTGAAGGAGATCAACCCTGGGATTTCTTTGGAAGGAATGATGCTAAAGCTGAAACTCCAGTACTTTGGCCACCTCATGTGAAGAGTTCACTCATTGGAAAAGACTCTGATGTTGGGAGGAATTGGGGGCAGGAGGAGAAGGGGACGACCAAGGATGAGATGGCTCGATGGCATCACAGACTCGATGGATGTGAGTCTGAGTGAACTCCGGGAGATGGTGATGGACAGGGAGGCCTGGCGTGCTGCGATTCATGGGGTCGCAAATAGTCGGACATGACTGAGCGACTGAACTGAACTGATTCATAATCCCTCATTGACTACTCTGTGTGTGTGTGTGTGTGTGTGTGTGTGTGTATAATATTCCTTGAAATCAATGCATTTTTTGGGACACATTGCTTTTTCTGGTTTTATCTGAAACTTTGGATTTATCCTGCAGGTTGATATTACAGTTGTACAAATGCAAGACATTTTAATGACACTTCATATGAAAGTCACCTGGACTAGCATCTAGGACAGAATTGATACATTCTAATTTTTATAAGGCAAATTATCTCATAGTGAAATATATATATATAATTGTATAAAGGAAATCTAATTCTTCAGCTATTCTTTACTATGGATGAAAAACTTTGTACTTAATATTTATTAGACTGTAGATAAGATACATTATTAATAATGTAAAACATCCTTCTTTCATTTGGGAAAATATTGTCTTTCTGCACATTAAAAAGTAAATTTACCCACCTTAAAAATAAACAGGTCCCTTGGTTATCACCTGTTATAAATGATATAGCTTCGACTTGTGGATAACTATTCATGTAGATTAGCATGTTATTAATATTAGTAAAAATGGTAGTATTTAAAATACTAAGGCAGCCAGTATTCCCTATCTTTTTTCTTTCTCACACTCATGTGTTAAACTGTTTTAGAATCATTTACACTTTAGAGAAAATTGGGGATCCTGTCACTTAGTTACTCAACATTTTTAGCTATGTTTGCAATTGTTTTACAATAAGCAACAATATATCTGAAATTAACAGAAATTTAGGAAGAATAGAATTTGTTTTATTTCTAGAAGGAGTGTGATTCCCTGAGAAATAAGTCATTTTCAGAGTTAACATTGTTTCTGTAATAATGCACAATATGCATTTGACTAGAAGACCAAAGTCATTTCTTCTCATTTCATATACCAAAGGGCATCTTTCTCTCTGTGCTACAAAAATATATTATACATTTCTGAAAGAAAATTCATTTATATCTTGGCTTTGATTCACCACCTACAGAAGATTCATTTAAGACATCAGATATTTGACTGAGACAGGTTAATTGGTATATTAGCTGTTTATGTAGTATTTTCAGTTTCTATCACTGCATTAAGATGATTGGGAAGTAAATTGTCTGACAGTACATTATTCTTTCAATCTTTTACAAAAAGACACTCTCAGAAATTTGACTTGATATTATATCTTTTGCCTTTCTGAAGGTCAACTTAAGAACTGCCTCCTTGTATAGTATTTCAGTATTTTTATAAAATGATTATTCATAGTGCTTATTGTCCTTTCATTGATCTCTTAATCAAATATCTATGTGAAAACTATTATCTTGAGCTCAGTACACAATAAATATTTTGTTGTAAATTTTAACTGCTCTACATTTTAAATTACATAACGTATATCATGGTTACTTTGTGGCTTTACTTGACTAGACTTCATTGTCAAATTTAGAATTCAGTTGTAGCAAACAATACATCTGAGTTGGTCAGAATTCCCCTCCTTCTTCCTCACATTTATGCCTTTGAATGTTTTTAGGGTCATTGATGCCTTTGGCCTTTTGTGAAATGGTGGTTCATGTCAGTTACTCAACATTTTTTTGTATGTGTGCAATTGTTCTACAATAAGTGTCCAGGCACTAGGGATACAAGCTGAGCAAAACAGAATAATTTCCACCCTTAGTAGAATTTAACTTTAACTGAGAAGACAGATATCATTTTAAAAATAAAATACAAATAAACTGAAAAATACCACAGGTTCATTGTGGGGATGTTATCGAAGGGGTGGGTTAGAGTCAGAGTTATATTCCTTGAGACACTGAAGTGTGGACTGGAATCTGGAAATGGTGAAAGAGGCAGTGGTGTAGAGAGAATTCAGTGCCGTAGAGAGAATATGCCATGAGAAGGCTTATGGAAGCAGGGGTAGAGAAAAGGCTGAGAGCACCTGGGATCACCAGACATTGGAGGGTGATAGGGAACCCATGGAGAACCCGAGATAAACAGATGCACAAGTTTTCACCTTTTGGTTACATATTATTTTTTCTCATTATATGCTATGTATTTTTGGGGGGCTGGGTGGATATTTTATTATATATTCTGTTTGCATTATTTTAATTGCATTCCATTGCATCTCTATTGCATGTAAATTAAATTTAGTTTCAAATATGTAGAGGTAGCAGCAAGACACAACTGTTAAATGCATAAGAAAGAAAACAGACTCTTTCCAAAGGTCATTTATTTTTATGGATTAATTTTTATGGAATTAATTTATGCAAACTAACTTCTCAAAATCATAGGATTCCTATGTTTACTCTTAGTATCAAGGTCTCTTTCCTCTGGGCTTGATCCGACCTTCCTAATTTTATTCCTATTTTCATATCATGAAATAAACTTATGTACATTTACCCTTCCTCTAAGGAGGGTAAACTGATGAAATAAAGAGTAATATGTCCAGGAAAATTTCTTAACTTATAGTTTCTTCACTGGTTATAGGGGTCAAAGGCCTTGTTGGTTTTATACAGATATAAACTCTGTGTTACTATTCAATGGCTTTAAATCTGTGGGTACTAATAATTATGCATCACATTTCCAAAATTTATATATTACTTAAAGTTATATTAATTATCCCAACTGTATTTCTATAACACTGTTATTTATTATGGTTATTCATTGTGACTGGAGTTCTAAGCAAATAAATTAGAATAAAAGAAATGTGTTTGTAGTATAGCTGATCATACTCTGGCAATGCTTTTGCTTACTCTAAATGACAAGATACCTATTTTTATCAAATCCAAAGATAACAGAACAATATATCTGATCTCAAGGTTTTTCAGAAAATTCAGGACATGGGAATTCAAGCCATAAGTGTGGGGCTAGTGTAGAAAGCCAGTAGGAAAATCCCACAGATTCAAGCTATCGATCCATGTAAAATTTCATTGCTTTTTTCAAGGTTAACAAACTATGAAAAACAGGATGATCACTACTGTTTTTGATAATCATTGCTTTTTCCAATTTTTTCTGTATATCCTTCATAATGGAAAAGAGCAAAGTAACAACAACTGCTTATTAAAAAATGAATAAGGGATAAAGAAGCCAAGAAGATATATCCTATTTGAGCTAAATTTTAGTTTCAGGGCACACAACACTGCAAAGATAGAAAGAAGATCTAAAAGAATGAGGCACATTATACACTGAAATCCTTCCTATTCAACAATTTGTTATAAGATGGTCAGAGATATTGTAATGGTTTATGTACATAATTGAACTTAACTTGTGAACATTGATATCACATGCTTACACTGTACTGCTCTGAAAGTAATGGAATAACTAAAATGTGAACTCCTTTATTGCAAGGATTTGAATAAATGAGAGATTTGTTTTAATGTTTTATAAATTCAGATTTTAAAATGTTTTTCTCTGTAACATAAACTTAACCAATTAGAAAACAGATCAAATGCAATATTAAAAATACTATAATTGGAATGGCATAATATTGATAATGATTGAAGCTGCAATAGAATGTGAGATTTCATTATACCATTCTCCCATCTTTGTTTTAAATTTGCATCACAAAATTTACCATGGAAATTTTAAAACAACATCACCAAGATGGAATGTGTCCCTTTATTTTTGTCAGTTGTTAGAACATACAAAGCAGATCAGAACCCAAATTAAAGTCTAGAGCTACTGTTGCAGACTACTCACAAATCCATGGATTTCTGTATTGAAAGCCAGTGAGGTTTTGCTGTAATCATTTTTCAGTATTTATCACAGTGCAGCTTAGCTTACACACAGTACATAACCTGCTGCTTTCCCCTAGGTCTGATTAGAATTACTTGAGGATGAGATGGCTGGATGACATCACCGACTCGATGCACATGAGTTTGGGTGAACTCCGGGAGTTGGTGATGGACAGCAAGCCTGGTGTGCTGTGATTCATGGGGTCGCAAAGAGTCAGACGACTGAGCGACTGAACTGACTGACTGACTGAAGTTTGCGTAGGCTCAGTGCAAGATTAATGTTATTACAATCAGTGATGTAGTTAGTGACCAGTGTCTAAGTGGAATGGCAATCTTGTTCAAATTATAGACAAATGAAAGATCTCTGAAAAGCAATATCCAACAGGAAGCAGTACAATAATGTAACATGAGATGTTTTAAAAGTGTCTGACACATAGTATATATTCAATAAATTTAACAATAGTCATTATCCTCTCCCAATAACATATCTTTATGTAAATCCTTACAACATGTTCAATAATGGAAAAACTTCAGTATGAAGAAATATAAAATATTTGGGGAACATTCTTTCTGCTCTATCTAATGAGACAAATGAGGACCCTGTACTGAGCATTCTTTGGCCACAACTCACTGGAAGCATGAAAAAGACACATGACTGCTCTAAGTATATATAGGTCTTTTTCCTGTCTCATTTGGATAAATTGTATTTTTCTCTTTGATTTTACTAGACATTTCCTCTGCAGTACCTAATCTTCTGTTAATCCAATCTAATCTTTACGGGTTTTTTTAACCTCTAGAATTTTAATTTAGTCTTTTATGCTGTTATGTTTCTCTGTATTATGTTCATGCTTTCCAGCTACCTTGTATACATATGGAGTGTATGTATTAAAAGAAAAAGGATATGTGAATGTTCCTATCTACTAATACTGTCAACTTGATCAATGGATCTGTTTCTTTTGATTGATTTAGCTTTTTTCCCCTAATATTTTCATGTACCTTGTATACTTCATAATTTTTATTAGATGTCACACACTATAAATTATATGCTTTGAGTGATACAAGTATTATAGAAATTTAGTGATATGATACATTATATATATAAATATATATATATATATGATCTCTTTTATGAGATATTATTAAATTACTCAAAAACAATTTTATTCTTATGAGGCTTTTAAACTTTGCTAGGCAAGCTGGGGACAGTCTTTAGTTTAAGACTAATTCGACCGCATTACTAAAGCAACCCACTCCAGGATTCCCGTGGTTCTTTCTGTGGCCTTGCAGTTTCCTCACACACACACACACACACACACACACACACACACACACGTATCAGTATTCAGCTGAAGACTCTTGGGGAAAGCGCTGAAGATCTCTGGAGCACTCTCTGTGTAAATTTTTTCTCCACAGAGCTCCCTCCTCTCTGGTACCCCATTCTGTGATTTCTAGCACTCTTAATTATTCAAACCCAAACTCAACACTGGCTCCTCAACTAGGAGAAAAGAGCCAGACTCTTCATCCTTGCGCAGCAGCCTGGAAACTCTCTACATGGTACACTTGTACAGTCACGGGGCTCGTGTCATTTGTTTTTCTTCTCCCATGGATCAATATGTAATTCATCATGATATAAATTTTGTCTGTTGTCATTGTTAAAAGTCGGAGTATAAATCAAGGCTTTCTTCATCCAATATGCTTGGAAATATGAATTCTAACAAGTATTTTAAATTGTCACTAGTCCCACACTTAACATCAGAAAATGCAAGGAATTTGCCACTAGGCACAACGTTTTGTCACATACATGCAAATTCTTATGGTATACAACACAGTGCTATTAACAGCATTGTTTTTACCAGCCATACATCACAAAGTAGAACACTATTTGGCAATGTGTGTGTACATTTTTCCTTCTTTTAAAAACTCACATCATTTCAAATACACATTAAATATATACATCACTGGATATATAAGAAATGTTATAAAAATAATGTGTACAATTACTGTCATACGTATTGGCAGTGTTACAGCAAATATACACTCTGTTTTAATGCACAGCTATGCTGAGTGACTCATATATTTTACTTTAGTGCCTCATAACTACATTTCACGTAGGAGGCTCAAGAAGATAAAAAATATTTCTCAGCTCTGTGTTGAACTCTTCTCAGTTGTATTAGAGTATAACAATTATGGAATTAACAAAATCACTTTATTGGAAATGCTGTATATAATACATGCATACAAATACTAAAAACTATTAAGTATAAACAAAAATATCAAAAACAGTTTCATCAAATCCTTTCAGTAAATAGACACAGAAGCAAGCTACCTCTTAAAGATGACTAAAAATTAAAATTTTGTATAACATACATGAATTCCCTTGAGCTGATTTTGTTTAGTTTTGGATTTAATTTGTTTTGTGATAAAGTATCTCTTCATAAAGAAAAGATAAATTAAAAAATTTATGTATATACAAACTCAACTTTTTATAATTGCTAGAAGTCTTCAATTAAAAGAGAAGATACTCTCTAGAAAG
>SJYQ01006430.1:0-89429 GCA_006410935.1 Redunca redunca
GGACTAAGCACTCCTCTGTTGTCCACTGTCTTCTGGAGTTTGCTCAGATTCATGTCCGCTGAGTCGGTGATGCCATCCGACCATCTCACCCACTGCCGCCCCTTCTCCTCTTGCCTTCAGTCTTTCCCAGCCTCAGGGTCTTTTCCAAGGAGTCGGCTCTTTGCGTCACATGACGGGAGAGCTCACTGTTCTTGAACCTCCTGTGGAGAGAGGGCCCGGCTTCTGCTCAGCGTGGAGACTGAGGCGTGTCCCGCGGGCACGAGTCTGGAGGGTTCCTGGCAGATGATGTTGCAGGAGGCTCGTCCGCAATTTCAGTATCTAATCTCCTGAGGGCCTGGCGTCTTTTTCGCTTCGGGGCTGTTACAGATACCCTCTGCTAGGGAGGTCCCAGGTGTGAGTGCTGGGTGAACACCTAGGGGGGAGGGGAGGTGCCCGGATGCAGGTGTTTGTAGCTGACCCCGCCCAGGACAGGTGCGCAGCGCTGCCTGGGTCTGTTTGCACCCCTGAGACAGGTGCCCTGCCTGCCTGCTGTGGTCTTCTCTTTGTGAGCCCCATTCAGGTCTTTGCCTCCCTCCCCCTTCCTGAGCCTCCCTTTCTTTGATTGACTTACAGAATTTTTAGATATTCTGAGCACACAGCCTCTGTGTTAAAAGCATTGCAAATACCTGCTCCCTGTGGCCTTTTCGCTCTCAATGGTGGACCTTTTGAATTCTCGATTTGAATGAAATACAGTTTATCAACAGATTCCCTTCTTTTTTAAGTGAGAGTGAAGTGTTCGTTGCTTAGTCGTGTCTGACTCTTTGCAACCCCGTGGACTGTAGCCCGCCAGGCTCCTCTGTCCATGGAATGGTCTAGGCAAGAATACTGGATATCCCTTCTCCAGAGGATATTCCCGACCCAAGGATCGAACCTGGGTCCCCTTTAGGGGCAGTAGTATTTTTTCATGGTTTGAGCAGGAAAGCTTGCTCAAAGAGCATTTGAGGAACTGTGTGTATTTATAGTCCCTGAGGAAAGAGTATTGCATTCAGACTGTTCAGTTAGTTACACAGTTGCTGAGCGTCCCCCAGACAAGGACTCCCGCCCCTTTGGGACTCTCTCTGCTCCTGGGCAGAGATCACCAGCTGCGTGTCTCTGGGGCACCACCTTGTTGAAGAGTTAGCATGTCACAGGGTCTGGGATGCAGGCGGTGTGAGCTAATAACCCGACTGAGGGACCTCAGTCCCCTGGAGAATGAAACAAGCCTGGTGGCCTCGTCAGGTGGTCCCTCCTGGGACATGGAAAGGTCGCGGTCACTCTTCACCACATTTCCAAGTTTTTGACAATTGTTCAGCCTCCCTTTGTGATCATAATTTTCCAAGTATAGTTTTTAGAAGTAGGTTTCGTGTTCTGATTCATAACACGCCGTGGTTAAGAGGAGCCCCAGAGCGGCTGGGCTCGGGGCAGCCACTGAAGCTACTCTGGGTCTCTGCGTTTCACAAGGAAGCTCTGATCCATTTTCAGGAACCTCGCTCACTGCAGAGGTGGGTTTTTGTTCTTGTGATCGCCAGCACCGCCCCCCACCCCATCCTGGAGCTCGGGAGCCCATGCATTTTGCCAGTGTGGCCTTCGGGTTAGGCTCAGCCGCCCAGCTCCATCAGGGAGTGAAAGAGGCCAGATTCCCATGGAACCGCTGCCAATAGCTACATTGCCATGAAAGGTAAAGGGACTCTGGAAAAGTATTTGTTTCTGAATTCTGAAGCCTCGGGGAGAGGGCACAGGGTGTCCAGAACGTTTTGTGTAGTCTGTAGAAGTAAATCTGCTGCGTGGAGGGCCCCAGCCGCATCGGGGCAAGAAGAGGCGGATTTTCTTCCCCAACATTCCCAGACCAGCCCCGCGTTAGGTCTCACTCTCTGTGGATCTTGGTCAGCAGCCCATCCCTTGTGGACCTCATGGTATCTGGAGACCTCCCTCTTCGCTGGTGGGGTGACGGCTGTCTAAGGGCAAGCTGGTGCAGGGCGCCTCTGTGGGAGATGACTGTGGGCAAGCATCATTTTGTGGACAACCCTCTTCTGGCCTGAAGCTTCCAGGGGGCAGAAGCTACCTGTGAATGACCGGATGGGACCAGCTCCTCTCACAGGGCAGCCAGCAGGGTCAGCCTGGGGGAAGGGACACTGCATGGCCACTGAGCGGAACCATAGTATGAGGCTTTGATCGCTGTTTCCCTGAGTAAGAGCGTAAGTGGACGGTGAGGACAGATACTGGCGTCGAGCTCCTGGAAGGGAGCGTGAGGATTCTGTTCCTGTAGGTGCACCGGTTCGGCCAGGCTGAGCCTGGGATGATCGCTCTGAATTCGATGCCTCTTCTGTGCACTTCTTCCGGTGGGTTGAGAATCACAGGGCGAACCACGTCAAGCATTTCCCTGTTCATCGGCTGAAAACGTGCTTGTGATGGAAACTACAGACGTAAGATCTGACTTCATTTATTTCAGGGTCTGATTTGGGGGAAATGAAGTCGGTTTCGTTATCAGAAGAGACGTGGATATTCGATCAAGTGGGTCAAGGCATGGCTTTGGCCTGGTTGCCTGTTAATCGAAAGGATGATACATTTAGAAAACTAATGTTAGAAATCAGTAACACCTTTATAAGGATCCCTAACTGCTTTGGGAATGGAGATTATTAATTTAAAACAAATGTCGTGGCTGGTGCAAAGTACTGGCAGTTACGCTGGGGCGACTTGGACCAGCCGTTGGGGTGGCGGTGAACCCCCCTTCCCAGTACCTCGTCTTGCAGGGTGGTGGACCCTAACACCAGCACCAGCTGCCATCTTTACTCAACACCTAGGAATAAGCCCGTCAAAGCCAAGCAAATCCTGCCCAGATTTTAACATTTCATGGCTTCTTTTCAGGCTCATCCTGTCCACGTATTATGTGTGTGTTTTCACTCACTTGTGTCCGACTCTTTGTGACCCCATGGACGATAGCCCGCCAGGCTCCTCTATCCATGGGATTTCCCAGGCAAGAATACCAGAGTGGGTTGCCATTTCCTTCTCCAGGGGATCTTCCCAACCCAGAGATCGAACCCAGGTCTTCTGCCATTGCAGGCAGATTCTTTACCATCTGAGCCACCTGGGCATTATAAATGCAGGGAAGTTATTCTCTGTGGATCTCCCACAGCGCTCCCTGTACTCACCTTTGTTTTTATCTGTCCCCTTTCACTTGGTGGAGCAAGCAGACATTTCACTTTGGGGCAGAATGACATACCCTTCAGTGTGCCCCCACACCCTTCAGTGTGCCCCCAGCTTCCTGGCCACTGCAGTGCCTGCTAATGAGGTCACTCAGTCATGTCCAACTCTTTGCGACCCCATGGACCATAGCCTACCAGGCTCCTCCATCCATGGGGTTTTTCAGGCAAGAGTACTGGAGTGAGTTAGGGGATCTTCCCAACCCAGGGATCGAACCCGGGTCTCCCGCATTGCAGGCAGACACTTTACCATCTGAGCCACCAAGGAAGTGCCTGCTAGTAGCCCCCTTAAAAAAAAAAAAAAGTTTAATTGTTTACTTATTTGGCTGCCCTGGGTCTTAATTGCTGCATGCAAACTCTTAGGTGTGGCACATGGCTCTAGTTCCCTGACCAGGGATGGAACCCAGGCCCCCTGCATTGAGAGCACGGAGTCTTAGCCATTGGACCACCAGGGAGGTCCCAAGTTGTGCCTTTTAACTCTCTTCTTGATGGAGAGGACTGCAGGTGATAGGAGGGACATGATGGGGACCTGTGTGTCTTGCACAAACGTCTTAGCACATTGGGCAAACCCAGAGCATGCCTGTCAGCACCCCCCAACACACACACGTGTGCCTTTCACACCTTGTTAGGATGGCCAGATACATGGGCATGGGATCTGATGAACACACGTAAGAAGCAGAGTGTGTCTTAAAGCCCGGCTTATTGACCACGGTTTGGATCCTATAGTTACAAATTATCCAACTATTTAATCATCAGTAGTTAATTCAATTTAATGTCGGTGCGGGGTGTTCGCTGCTGGCTCGGCAGTAAAGAATCCACCTGCAGTGCGGGAGCCACAGGACACACGTGTTCCATCCCTGGGTCGGGAAGATCCCCTGGAGGAGGGCATGGCAGCTCACTCCACAGTTCTTGCCTGGAGAATCCCATGGACAGAGGAGCCTGGCGGGCTACAGTCCATGGGATCGCAAAGAGTCGGACGTAGCACACTGGCTTAGGGTGTTAGGACGAACGAGGATCTGGGGAATTTTAAGTTGGTAGAGCACAGAGTTCCTGCCTTCTTTTTAGCTTTGTATTTTGCGATTATAGATTCACAGGCTGTTGTGAATAGCACAGAATGGATGGATGAACAGAAGTGGCCCATCCCTGTGATCGAGTCTTATTTGACCGAGGAAAGGAGTGCAGGACCCCTGAAATGGGTGAATCTCAGTGTGTGAGTGGTGTCTTGATAAAGCTGGCATCAAGAAAGACAACTGAGAGGCAGTGGACCCTTTGTGGGGACGCCTGGGCTGCCCTTTCGTAGCCCCCCACGCCTCCTGCCTCCCACCCCTCTGGGGCTGTGACAGCCGCCAGCTACTCCCGTCTGTGTTTCAGTAAGTGGTCCTTCTCTCCCCCGCCCCGCCTTGCCAGCATTTGGCGTGTGTTTTTCATTTCAGTCATTCTGATAGGTCTGTAGTGCGTCTCGTTGCAGTAATTTGCATTTCCTGGATGGCTAAAGGTGGCGGACATCTCTATGCTAATCTGTCATCTGTGTGTCCTCTCTGGTGAGACGCGCCCATCCCTGCTGGCTCAGACAGGAGAGAATCTGTCTGCAGCGCAGGCGGCTCAGGGTTGGTCCGAGTCGGCAAGATCGCCTGGAGAAGGGAGCGGCAACCCGCTCCAGTATTCTTGTCTGGAGAATCCCATGGACAGAGGAGCCTGGCAGACTGCAGTTCGTGGGGTCGCAGAGAAACAGACTGACACTTTCGCTTTTCACTTTCATCCACGACTTTAGCCAGTTTTTAATTTTTTTTCCAGCACATGTGTATGTATTGCTGTTGCCCCGTGACCCCGTGGACTGCAGCATGGCAGGCTTCCCGGTCCTTCACTATCTCCTAGAGTTTGCTCAAACCCATGTCCCTTGAGTCGGTGATGCCGTCCAACCGTCTCATTCTCTGTCGCCCCCTTCTTCTGCCCTCAGTCTTTCCCAGCATCAGGGTCTTTCCCAGTGAGTCGGCTCTTCGCATCAGGTGGCCAAAGTATTGGAGTTTCAGCTTCAGCATCGGTCCTTGCAGTGAGTATTCGGGACTGATTTCCTTTAGGAGGGACTGGTTGGATCTCCTAGCCGTCCAAGGTGTGTATATATACCATTTGTTTTAAAAACTGCGTTCTGAGCACACATTTGGTTTAGCTCTTCAATGTCTTCACGTAACATGGTTTTCTTTCCTGTTGTCAATATTCTGTGCTTTTTCTTTATTTGAAGTGTAAGTTGATTTATGACATTGTGCTAGTTCCCTGATGCACAGCACGGTGTTATGTATATTATTTTTCCACTGTGGTTTATTATAAGGTATTGTAATATATTCTTTTTTCATATTCTTTTCCATTACGGTTTATTATGAGATACTGGATATAGTTCCCTGTGCTCTGCAGTAGGAACTCGGTGTTTATCTGTTTTGTATATAGTAGTTTGTATTTGCTGGTTCCATACTCCCAATCCAACCCTCCCCAGACCCCCTCCCTCTTGGCATCCACAAGTCTTTTCCTTGTGAATCTGTTTCTGTTATTTATTCTGAATATAAATACGTATTTTAGATTCCACAGGTGATGTCATATAGCACTGTCTTTCTCTGAGTGACTTACCTCACGCTGAGCAGCTCTAGGTCGGTCCCTGGTGCTGCAGACAGCACTCTTTCTTCCTTCCTTTTCACGGCTGAGCCGCATCCCACTGTGTGTGTGCACCGCACCTTCTTTATCCAGTCCTCTGCCGATGGACGTTTAGGTTGCTTCCATGTCTCGGCTGCTGTGATTAGTGCTTCTGTGAACACTGGAGTGCACATCTCTTTTCGAGTTAGAGTTTTGTCTGGGTATATGCCCAGGAGTGGGCTTGCTGGATCACATGGAAACTCTGTTTTTCATTTTTTAAGAAACGCCCATACTGTTTCCATCCTTGGCTATACCAGTTTATATTTGCTCCAATGGTGTAAGGGGGTTTCCTGTTCTCCACACCCTCTCCAGATTTGTTGGTAGATGTTTTGGTGATAGCCATTCTTACTGGAGACTAGTGGAGTGCAAGAATATCAAACCGGTCCATCCTAAAGGAGATCGGTCCTGAATATTCATTGGAAGGACTGATGCTGAAGCTGAAACTCCAGTACTTTGGCCACCTGATGCGAAGAGCTGACTCACTGGAAAAGACCCTGATGCTGGGAAAGACTGAGGGCAGGAGAAGGGGGCGACAAAGGATGCGATGGTTGGATGGCATCACTGACTCGATGGACATGAGTTTGAGCAAGGTCCAGGAGTTGGTGATGGACAGGGAAGCCTGGCGTGCTCCAGTCCATGGGGTTGCAAAGAGTCAGACACGACCAAGCAGCTGAACTGAACTGATTCTGACTGGTGTGAGGTGATCCCTCCTTGTAGCTTTGACTTGCATTGCTCATAGTTAGTGATGTCGGGCATCTTTTCACGTCTCTGTTCGCCATCTGTATTTCTTCTTTGGAGAATGTCTGCTTAGGTCCTCTGCCCGCTTTTTGATGGTTCCCTTTTGTTGTTGTTACTGAGTTGTAGGAACTCTTTGTATATTTTGGAACTTAACCCCTTGTAGGTAGCATCATTTGCAAATGTTTTCTCCTGTTCTGTAGGTTGTCTTTCCATTTTGTTTATGGTTTCTTTTGCTGTGCAAAAGCTTTTGAATTTGATTAGGTCCCATTTGCTTATTTTTGCTTTTATGGAGAGACTGACATAATAAAGTATGGCTGTGATTTATGTCAGAGAATGTTTTGCCTGTGTCCTCTTCTGTGTCTGATATGTTTGTACATGATGTGAGTATGTTCTCACTTCATTGATTTACATCTGGCTGTCCGGCTTTCTGGGCCTCCCGGGTGGCCCAGTGGTGAAGGACCCACCTGCAGTGTAGAAAACGCAGGACACCTGGGTCCAGCCCCCGGGTCAGGAAGATCCCCGGAGGAGAGAATGACAACCCACTCCAGTATTCTTGCCTGGAGCACCTCATGGAAAGAGAAGCCTGGCGGGCTACAGTCCAGGGGGTCACAAAGAGTCTGACATACTGAGTGACTGAGCTTGCAAGCACATCCAGCTTTCCCAGCACCTCTTATTGAAGAGACTGTCTTTTCCCCATTTTACATTCTTTTTTTTTTTTCCCATTGTCCATTCTTGTCTCCTTTGTCATAGGTTAATTGACTATGGTGGTTTAGTTGCGAAGTCATGTCCGACTCTTGCAACGCCATGGGCTGTAGCCCGCCAGGCTCCTCTGTACATGGGATTTTCCAGGCAAGGATACTGGAATGGGTTGCCATTTCCTTCTCCAGGGGTGTCTTCTGGACCCAGGAGTCAAACCTGGGTCTCCTGCATTGCAGACAGATTCTTTACCAACTGAGCTTATTGATTATTTGATTACTCTTTGAGCTTATTTGATTACCTTTGCTTTGTAGTATTGTCTGAAGTCTGCAAGGATTATGCCTCCAGCTTTGTTCTTTTTCTTCAGGACTGCTTTGGCAATTCTGGGTCTTTTATGGTTCCATATAAATTGTAGGATTATTTCTTCTAGTTTCATGAAAAATATGGGTGATTTGATAGGAATCACATTAAGTCTGTAGATTGGAGAATATGGCCATTTTAACAATATTAATTCTTCTGATCCAAGAGCATGGGATATTTCTCCATCTCTGAATCATCTTTGACTTCCTTTATCAGTGATTTACAGTTCTTAGCGTGTAAGTGGTTTACTTTCTTGGTCAGGTTTATTCCCAAGTATTATTTTTTTGGATGCAATTTTTAACGTGGTTTGTTTTGTTTTGTTTTCTTACTTTTTCTTTCTGATATGACATTGTCAGCATAAAGAAATGCAAGAGATTTCTGTATTTTAATCTTATATCCTGCTACCTTGCTGAATTTATCATTTCTAGCACTGTTTGTGTGGAGTCTTAGGATTTTCTGTATGGAGAACCGTGTGTAGTATAATGTTGTCTGCGTAGAGTGACAGTCCCGCCTCCTTCCTTCCAGTTTTGATGCCTTTTATTTGTTTTCCTGTCTTGACCGCTGCGGCTGGACTTCCAGTGCTGAGCTGCAGAGAAGCAGTGAGAGTGCGCATCCTTGCCTTGGTCCATATTGTTGTTTTTTTTTTTTAAACATTCTTGCAGTGAGGGGTTCCAAGCAGAAGTTTTAAATTTGGGTGAAGTAGTCAAGTTTATCAGTTTTTCGTTAGAGAAAAAGTATTTGCGTTGTCCTGGATCCCAAAGATACTCTCCTGTGTTCTCTTCTAGTTTTAAGTTACACATCTAGGCTCTGATCCGTCCTGGATTAATTTTTGTGTCACTATGAGGTTTAGGTTGAGGATCACGTGTTTTTTTGGCCTCTGGTGAGGTGTTGCTGCACCACCGCTTGCTGAGAGGTTGTCTGTCCTTCACTGATGGGTCTGTGTCTTTGGAACACATGAAGGGGGCATGTCTGTGGGTCTGTCTTGGGGTTTCTCTGTTCTGCTTGTTGGCCTGTCTCTCCTCATACAGTCTTGATTACTGTAGCTATATGGTAAGTCTTAAAATCAGGTAGACCGATTCCTCCCACGTCATTCTTTTCCACAATGGTCCTAGCTATTCCACCTCTGTTGCCTTTCTGTGTGAATTTTAGAATTATCTTGTCTATGGTTACAAAAAATGTTGCTCGGATTTTGAAAGGAATTGTGTTAAACCTGCATATCGGTTTGGGGAGAGCTGACAGCTTTACTGTGTTGAGTCTTTCAATCCGTGGAAATGGTATGTCTCTCTGTGTGTGTAGACCTAGGTTTCTTTGATCAGGAATTTGTAGTTTTCAGCATGTAAGTCCTGTACGTGTTTTGTTAGACTTCCGTGTAGGCATATTTTTCTGTGTGTGGTTGTAGGCGGTATTGCATTCTTAATTTTAGTGATTGCTAGTACGTGGAATTGCAATTTGTTGTATATCCTGTGACCTCGATAGTCTCACTTATTTGTTCTAGGAGTTTTTGGTAGATTCCCTGGGATTGTCTACCAAGACATCCGTGTCATCTGCAAACAGGGCCAAGGTTATTTCTTCCTTCCAATCTGTGTGCATTTTCTTGCCTCATCTCACTGTGTTGAGTAAGAGTGGTGAGCGGGCATCCTTGCTGTGTTCCCCATCTTGAGGAGAAAGCGTTCACTGCAGACTTTTGTAGATGCTCTATATCGAGTTCAGGAAGTTCTCTGGGAGATTTTAGCGTGGATGGATGTTGACTATTTTCACCGCTTTCTTATGCATTGAATGATAGTTTCACGTGGTTTCACTGATGTTCAGGTATTGGACCAGCGGGCACCCCACTTGATGGGACATGTAACTCCTCTTACATGCTGCTAATCTCTGTTTGTTAGTACTTTGTTGAGGAGGGCTTCCCTGCTGGCTCAGCTGGTAAAGAATCCGTCTGCAGCGCAGGAGACCCCAGTTCTACTCTTGGGTCAGGGAGAGCCACTGGAGAAGGGATACACTACCCACTCCAGCATTCCTGGGCTTCCCCGCTGGCTCAGCTGGTAAAAAATCTGTCTGCAGCTCAGGAGACCTGGTTTCGACTGCTGGGCTGGGAAGATCCGCTGCGAAGGGCAAGGCCGCCTGCTCCAGGATTCTGGCCTGGAGAATCCCGTGGACTGTATGGCCCATGGGGGCGCGGGGTCACGCACCTGAGCGACCTCAGTTTGGCTTTGGATCTGTGTCATGAAGGACGCTGGCCAGCAGTTTTCTCTCTTTGAACAGAGTTTGGTTTTGGTATGAGGGTAATTCATAAAATGAATTGGAAAGCCCCTTTCTCTATTTTCTGGGAAAGATTGTATAGATATGATGCTTATTCTCCTTAAAATGCTTGGTAGAATTCTCCAGGGAATCTGGGCTTAGAGATTGCTTTTTTGAGCGTTTTTAAATTAAAATTTTGATTTTTCAAATACTTATAAGGCTATTTGAATGCTCTGTTTCATTGTGGTAGTTGCCCCAGCCCCCCCTTAAGAATTGGTTCATTTAATTTAGATTGTCAAGTTTATGCGTTAAAGTTGTTCCTATTATTACCTTCTTATTCTTTTGACATCTCCACAGTCTGTGATGATACCACCTGGAACATTTCTTATATTGGTGATTTGTCTTTTTTCTCTTTTTTCTTTGTCAGTTTTGCTAGAGGCTTTCCAATTTGATTGATCTTTTCAGAGAAACAGCTCTTCATTTCATTGATTTTTTTTTCTCCCCTCTATTGATTTTCTGTTTTCAGTTTCATTGATTTCTATTTTTATCATCATTTTTCTTCCTTCTGCTTGTTTTGGGTTTGTTTTATTCTTTTTTTGAGTTCTTGAGATGAGAGCTTATTGATTTCAAACTTTTCCTTCTTTCTAGTACATGAACTTAGTGCTATAAATTCTCCTCATAGCTCTTAAGTGGTGTCCCACAGGTTTTGGTATATTATATTTTCGTTTTCTTCTAATGTGATTTCCTTGAGAGTTCCTCTCTGACATCGGATGACTTGGAGGAAGTTGCTGCTTTCCAAGTGTTTGGAGATTTCCCTATTGCTTTTCTGTCACTGATTTCCTGTTTGAGCCTGTTGTGGTTGGAGAGCACATTCTCTATGGTTCCAGTTCTCTTCAGTTTCTTGAAGTTGTTTTTCCTGGCCCGGAATATGGACTATCTTGGTGTAAGTTTCATAGGTACTTGGAGGGAATGTGTATTCTGCTATTTTGGGGTGGATAGTTCTGTAAACGTTGATTAGATCCTGTTAGTTGATGTTAAGTTCTCTGTATCTTTGTGGATTAATTGTCTAGGTCTCTCATGGAGAAACCTGGCAGGCTACAGTCCATGGGGTTGCAAAGAGTCGGACACGACTGGGTGGCTCTGCTGATCTGATGATGATCAGTTGTTCAAGCGAGTTTTGAAGTCCTCAGCTCTAATTATGGATTTGTCTTTTGTTTTTTTCCCCAGTTCTACCTGTTTGCACTTCATATATTTTCCTGTTGTGTTGTCTGGTACACAAATAAGATTGCTATGTAGTCTCAGAGATTAATAATCCCTTGACCACTGTGAAATGTCCCTCTATGTCTCTGATAATTGTCTTTGTTCTGAAATCTGTTTTATTGGGTATCGACATAGCACCTTTGTTTTCTTTTCTTTTGGGGAGGTGTACGGGGAGGCATGCCACGAAGTGTGTGGGATTTTAGCTCTCCAGTCAGGAATCAGACTTGTGCCCCCTGCGGCGGAAGCGCAGAGTCTTAGCCCCTGGACCACCAGGGTCTTGCTGATCTTTGTTTTCTCTTGTGCTGGCATGATTTGTCTCTTTCTCTCCCTTTTTCTTTTTTAATATTTTGAGGTTTTATTGGAACACAGTTGATCATCAGCGTTGTACTGGTCTCAGATACACAGCAGAGTTATTTGTTTATTTTGATTGTTCTGGGGCTTCCATGCTGTGCACGGACGGCTTTCTAGTTGCGGTGCACGGGCCTCTCACTGCAGTGGTTTCTCTTGTGGAGCTCAGGCTTTCCAGCCCGCGCTCAGCAGTTGTGGCACATGGGGGTAGTTGCCCCAGACTCGAGGGATCTTCCTGAACCGGGGATTGACCCTCTGTGTTGGCGGGCGAGTTCCTAACCACTGGACCACCAGGGAAGTCCCTATATGTACTTTTCAAACTTGCCTTTATCATTATACTTGAAGTGAGTTTCTTGTTGACAGTGTATTATTGAGTCTAAAAAAAAAAAAAAACCTCTGCTCAATCTCTGTCTTTTAATTGGTCTGTTTAGGTCATTTACATTTAGTGGAATTATTGCTATGTCGGAGCTTAAATGTACTTTTTTTAAATTTTTTGATTCTGCTTGTTTCTCTGTTTGATCCTGTTTGTTTCTTGATTATTTCTGCTTTTTTCTCTTGCCTTCCAGTGGGTCACTTGAATGTTTTATAAAATTTTCTTTTGATGTATCTGTGTTTTAGTAACAGCTCTATTGAGATATAATTCCACACCATGTAAAATTCAGTGGTTTCTCGTCTGTTAAGAGTTGTGTAACCATCACCACGATCGAGTTTAGAACGTTTTCATCACTCCAGAAAGAAAGCTCGGCCTTCCACCAGTCACTCTCATTTCCTCCATCCCCCCCTAACCTTCGCTGCTCCTAATTTAGATAAATCTAATTTATCTCTTTTTTTTTCCTTGGCAAACACTGGTCTACTTTATGTCTCTATACATTGCCTGTTCTGGACATTTCATATAAATGGAATCATATGACTTGCAGCCTTTTTTGTCTAGTTTTCTCACTTACCATCATCTTTTTAAGGTTCACCAATGTTTCATGCATTGGAGAAGGAAATGGCAACCCACTCCAGTGTTCTTGCCTGGAGAATCCCAGGGACGGGGGAGCCTGGTGGGCTGCCGTCTGTGGGGCTGCGCAGAGTGGGACGTGACTGAAGCGACTTAGCAGCAGCAGCAGCAAGTTGTAGCACGAATCAGTACTTCATTCTTTTCCATGGTGAGCGATATATCATCGTATTGAGAGACCACATTTTGTTTATCCATCTTCCCGTTGATGGACATTGTGTGTTGTTTCCAGTTTGGGGCTGTTATGAGTAATGGTGCTGTGAGCATTCATGCGTAAGTTTTGGCATGAACATTTGTGCTCACTTCTGCTGGATAGATACCTAGGAGTGGAACTGCTTGGTCACGTGTTAACTCTGTGTTCAACCTTTTGAAGAACTGGCAGACTGCTTTCTGAAAATGGCTGTGTTTACAGTCCCGCCACATCATCAACAGCTTCAATCTGGCTTTTTTGTTGCAGCCATTCCAGTGTGGTTTTAATTTGCATTTCTGTAATGGCTAACGATGTTCAGTGTCTTTTCATGTGCATGTTGGACGTTTATATATTTCTTTGGAGAAGTGTCTCTTTAGACGCTTTGCCCATTTTAAAATTCAGTTATTTGTCTGGTAATTGTCGAGTTGTCAGTTCTTTAGATATTCCAGATACAAGTCTCTGGCCAGAAATGTGACTTACCGATATCCCTTCCCATTCTTTGTCTTTTCACTTTCTTGATGGGATTCTTTGAACCACAAAATTTTTAAATGTTTCTGAACTCTGATTTATCTCTTTTTTTTCCTCGGGCTTTTTGTGTCATATCTAAGATCCCACTGTCACAAATATTTACCCCTGTCTTTTCTTAAGTGTTTTATAGTTTTAGCTATACTTTATTCTTTTACATCTGACTATCCATTGGCCTTGCATTATATTTTGAAACAATCCCTCCCCACAATTGGCACCCTTGTTGGAAAATCAGTTGACCATAGATGCATGGGTTTATTTCTAGACTCTCAGTTCTGTTCCATTGATCTGTATATCAATACCAGTATGTGAATCGTGAACTTCCAGCTGTTCAAGCTGGTTTTAGAAAAGTCAGAGGAACCAGAGATCAAATTGCCAACATCCGCTGGATCATCAAAAAAGCAAGTGGGTTCCAGAAAAACATCTATTTCTGCTTTATTGACTATGCCAAAGCCTTTGACTGTGTGGATCACAATAAACTGTGGAAAATTCTGAAAGAGATGGGAATACCAGACCACCTAACCTGCCTCTTGAGAAACCTGTATGCAGGTCAGGAAGCAACAGTTAGAACTGGACATGGAACAACAGACTGGTTCCAAATAGGAAAAGGAGTACGTCAAGGCTGAATATTGTCACCCTGCTTATTTAACTTCTATGCAGAGTACATCATGAGAAACGCTGGGCTGGAAGAAGCACAAGCTGGAATCAAGATTGCCAGGAGAAATATCAAACACCTCAGATATGCAAATGACACCACCCTTATGGCAGAAAGTGAAGAAGAACTAAAGAGCCTCTTGATGAAAGTGAAAGAGGAGAGTGAAAAAGTTGACTTAAAGCTCAACATTCAGAAAACTAAGATCATGGCATCTGGTCCCATCACTTCATGGCAAATAGATGGGGAAACAGTGGAAACAGTGGCTGACTTTACTTTTCTGGGCTCCAAAATCACTGCAGATGGTGATTGCAGCCATGAAATTAAAAGACACTTACTCCTTGGAAGGAAAGTTATGACCAGGCTAGACAGCATATTAAAAAGCAGAGACATTACTTTGCCAACAAAGGTCCATCTAATCAAGGCTATGGTTTTTCCAGTGTTGGATGTGAGAGTTGGACTATAAAGAAAGCTGAGCACTGAATAATTGATGCTTTTGAACTGTGGTGCTGGAGAAGACTCTTGAGAGTCCCTTGGACTACAAGGAGATCCAACCAGTCCATTCTGAAGGAGATCAGTCCTGGGTATTCATTGGAAGGACTGATGCTAAAGCTGAAACTCCAGTACTTTGGCCTCCTGACGCGAAGAGCTAACTCATTTGAAAAGACCCTGATGCTGGGAAAGATTGAGGGCAGGAGGAGAAGGGGACGACAGAGGATGAGATGGTTAGATGGCATCACCAACTCAATGGACATGGGTTTGGGTGGCCTCCGGGAGTTGGTGATGGACAGGGAGGCCTGGTGTGCTGCAGTTCATGGGGTCGCAAAGAGTCGGACATGACTAAGCAACTGAACTGAACCAATACCACGCTTTCTTGATTGCTGTAGCTTTGTAGTAAGTTGTGAAATTGGGAGGTATGAGTGCTCTAACTTTGTTCCTCCTTTACAAATTTTTTTGGCTGTTCTGGGTCCCTTGCATTTCCATATCAATTTTAGAATTAACTTGTCAGTTTCTACAGAGATGTCAGCTAGGATTTTGATTAGGAGTACATTGACTTTGTCGATCAATTGGGGGAGTATTCCCATCTTAGCAATGTTGCATCTAACCCATGAACATGAATACCTTTCCATTTATTTAAATCTGTAGTTTCTTTCAAAGTTTTGCAGTTTTCACAGTGTAAGTTTTATACTGAAGTGAAGTGAAGTGAAATTTGCTCACTCATATCCAACTCTTTGCAACTCTTTCCAATTCTCTAGGCCAGCATACCGGAGCGGGTTGCTTTTCCCTTCTCAGGGGATCTTTCCAACCCAGGGATTGAACCCAGGTCTTCTGCATTGCAGGCGGATTCTTTACCAGCTGAGCCACGAAGGAAGCCCAAGAATACTGGAGTGGGTAGCCTCTCCCTTCTCTAGCGGATCTTTCTGACCTAGGAATTGAACTGGGGTTTCCTGCAGATTCCTCAGGCGGGCAGATTCTTTACCAACTGAGCTATGAGGGTAGTTTCATACTACTTCTGTTGAATTTATTCCTGAATATTTTGCGCTTTTGATATCATTATGTATGGCATTTCTTACTGAATTTCATTTTCAGATTGTTCACTGTAGGTATATACAAATGCATTTGATTTTTTAATCTATTGACCTTATATGCTGCAACCTTGCTGACCTGTTGCTCAGTTCTAATAGTCTTTTGGTTGATTCCTTAGCATTGTCTTTGTAGAAGAAGATCATGCTGTCTATGAACTGAGATAGGTTTTCTTTCCCCTTTCTATGTCTGTCATTTCATCGTCTTGCCTTGACTTCTCTCAGTTGGACGTGGAGCTTGTACAGTGGTGGCCTGCTTCCCTTGTTCTTATGTTAGGGGGCGGTATGCAGTGTTTCGCCTTGGGGTATGACGTCACCTTTAGGTTTTCCACGCGTGTCCTCCATCAGATTGAGTGCCCCCTTCCTAGCTGGTTGAATATTTTTCAGGTGCTGAGTGTTTTTATGTGTTGTTTATCTCTTAAGAGTTTTCAGATGACAGATGTTAGAAGTGTCTGACAGAGGGTTTCTTTTCGTTTTGTTTTTGTGTTGTTACTGTTTTTATCTGTCAGAGGTTTTAAAGCAACACCGCAGTATTCCAGTATTACATATTCAAAACTAACTTTGATACCTGTTTGTCAGAATTCTGCAGTTTTGACTTTACACTTTATGATTTTCGTGATCTTGAGCATCACGTAGAAGTGATGCTACCTTCTCTGGTTGAAACAGTATATGGAGTTTAAGAAATTGAGAGTAACTACTTCCCTCGTGAAAAAACATCCGGATCGTGAAAGTGAAATATGCACTAGATTTATAAATCAGGAGGGCTTCCCTGGTGGCTCAGAGGTTAAAGCATCTGCCTCCGATGCGGGAGACCCGGGTTTGATCCCTGAGTCGGGAAGAACCCCTGGAGAAGGAAACGGAAATCCACTCCAGTATTCTTGCCTGGAGAATCCCATGGATGGAGAAGCCTAGTAGGTTACAGTCCATGGGGTCGCAAAGAATCGGACACGATTGAGTGACTTCACCTCACCTCACCTTATAAATCAGGGCAAAGACATCATGTCATCTTTTTAACCCATTATCAAAGCAGTCTCATTTGCCCAGGATTCCCCTTGATTGCAGAAATTTGGGGTGTTACATGGAGATGCTTTTTGAGCTAGTGGTTTCTCTGAATAGTGTCCCCTCCCCCTTACACGCTAGCTTCTTTAAAATATTAGAAGTTTCTTTATGTTCCAGGAATTCTGAAAACATTTGGCTTATAAAACTGCTCATTCTCTATTAGCAAGTAAGGATACAGCTCTTTAAGAGAGTCTGTAATTCTTGGATACCTTTCAGAGGTAGGAGAAAGTTCTGCCTTCAGTGTGAGCACAGGGCTTCCCTCGAGACTGGGGAGGCCACTGCTTCAGCCACAGGTCAGAAGTAAACACTGTCCCCGATGCAGAAAAGGGACATGGCCCAAACCACACATTAGGACACCGGCAGACTGAGGGACTTTGCCACAACCCGCTCGCCCTGCTTCTGCAGGTGAGTCCACCTGGGCACCTGTCACGTGTAGTTTAGACGGTAGACAGGATCCTTGTACAGATGCTGACTTGCTTCACAGTATGTGGGATCCCTCTGGTTCAGGGATAGAACCCGTGTGTCGTGCATCAGCAGGCGGGTTCTTTACCACTGAGCCACCAGGGAAGTCCAGGGGTATCTTTTCTATGGAGAAAATCTTTGAAATTTTTCCTGGACCAAAAAATGAACGAGTGTGTGCATAGCTGGGCACAGCCTGGGCAGAATGCAAGCAGGTGGGTGATTCTCCTGGACAGTGGGGTCCTTGTCCTGGGACAGTCCCCTGGATGGCCCCTGTGATGGTGAAGGGTCAAGCATTCGACATTGTGCTTAATTTCCAAGCTTTTGATAATTCTCTGAAGAGTTTGCCGTCCACCTGAAATTGATGTTCATGTGTCCCCATGGGCTTGCCCCTCACCCGCTGCCTGCCCATCACGGGGCTGGCACAGCCTCACCATCTGGCCTTTCCTGACTGGGTGGCGTTGGGGCCAGGGGCCGGGGTGGTCTTACAGGAGCAGGTGCGGCAGGGACTCTGCCCTTCCCGCTACCTCTAGCCTCTCCTGCAGGCTGAGGTGACGCCTCCGTGGCCTGCCCACCCCCATGGATATCAGCCTCTTGCTCCGTAGGGCGGAATAAGGTCAAGTGAGGCGAGCTCCCAGTAGCTGGGGACGCCAGTTGCAGGCCCTTCTGTGGTCCCAGAGACAGGCGGGGACGCGTGGCCCGTTCCAGTTCCAGCTGCCCACCCCCACCCCTGCAGCAGGAGACCGCCTGGCGTCCGGCAGGATGTGAGCGTGGCCGTGGCTTCCAGGGCCATCGGGGGCAGGCGGGGCTGGGGCGGGGCCCCCAGGGGAGGGTCTGTCCCATCCTGGAACGTGGTGGGACCGGCGGGCCTTGTCCCCACCTCGTGTCAGCTCAGAATGCACGGGGTGACCTCAGGCAAGGGGATCTGGGGATGTCTCTGTGTCTTTCTGCCTCTCTCACACTGATGCACACATGCTCACACACGCACACACATACATGTACTTACATGCCTGCACACACATACTCACACATGCACACTCACGTATACATGTACCCACACACATGCACACACGCATACAACACAAACCCACACACTCGCTCACATACATGCATGTACACACAGGCACACATGTGCACAAACATGTACTTGCTCACACATGTATTTGCATGCACATACGTGTGTGCACATTCACACACACACATGCGCACACGCACAGGCACACACCTCCCCATCCTCGGCTCCCCTTCCACCTGTGCAGACCCCCAACCCCCAGTCTCTTGGCACCCACTGTGTCAGGATGCAGAGGGGGAGGCTCTGGTGAAGGGGTGGCTGGGGAGCGGACACCTGGCCGGTGGAGCGAGCAGGGGAGGGCCCCGGAGGCCTGAGGGCTGGGAGGACGGGCCCCGGGGCTCCTGAGGGCTGGAGGACGGGCCCCGGGGCTCCTGAGGATCTGCCTTTGATGTGTTTTCCCCAGGAGCAGTCTAGCCGTGTGCCTGACAGCTTTAGGCGCGGATAAGCCGGTAAGCCTGCAGGACGACTCTCGACCTTGGAGGCCAGCAGGCCTGGGCCTCTCCGCCCCTCACCTCGGCCAGCCAGCCTGTCCTGGGCGCCTGGCCCCACCCCAGGGAGAGAACGTGCCGTCTTGACACGCTGTCGGTAGTGACTGGCGATCTGCGTTCCCGGGTCATAAAGTCGGGTATTTGTATTTGTGGCCTTTATTTTTCGTAGAGGTAACTGCCTTTTGCAGCCCTGCCGTGGGCCTGCAGCCCCAGGTGCGCTGGACTGTCCTCCTCATGCAGGACGCGCCTGCATCCCCGGAGCACTTTGGGGAGATCTGGTTTGTGGTTGAGATTCTCACGCTGGAGCAGGAGGACGACTGTATTCAGCTTTTATATGCCCCCCAGGATTCTGACTGCATTATCCGTATTTCCTTTAATTTGTGGGATTTCTAGTAAATGGGCTTAAAAATAGGTCTGGGCATGATGCCAGGCAGATGCGGGCAGCAGGCGTCTCTGCGTCTCGCTAAAGGCAGTGGGGTAACCCCCGTGTCAGCCGGGCCTGGGCGTCCTGCAGGCTCCTCGGGTGGCCTTCCCACCATGCTCCAGGATGGGCAGGGGTGCGCAGCCCAGGGCCCCGACTCCAGGCCACCTTTTGGGGGCCCGGGACTGGGCTGAAGTTGTGCTGAGAGCCAGTCTGTCCCCTGGGGCTGCCCAGAAAACTGGGGGCCGGGATGAGGGGTGGGGGGCGGATGCCTGCCCTGGTGGGGGCTGGGTCGCCTGCCTCTGGCTCTGCTTCTCCTGGGCCCCCCCATCCAGGTGACCCTACTGCCCCAGTTGCAGAGACCCTGAGATCTGGTGTCAGGGCCACCCGTGGGGGTCCCGGACGCCCCTCTGGTGCCCACCCGTGGTGGCAGGGCCTCGCAGGCTCTGAATGGCCCTGGGCGTCTGCTCTGAAGCCCTGCTCTGTGCCTCCTGCAGACGGGACTGGGCCCAGGGGGCAGCGCCAAAGCCGCCCCAGGCCTCTCCTGCCCGTGCAGGGCTGAGCCCCCCGGGGCTCAGGGGACCCGCTGTCCCCTCCAGTCCTGTCCCCACACTCTTCCATGGTTTGATTCCTGGCTGCCCAGTTCCGTTCCCCCGAGCAGGCCTCGCCCCAGGGCCGGGGCACACTGACTCTGACTCCCCTGCTGCGGAGTCAGATTCTTCTGTAGAGCTGGTTGGGTGTGGAGGCAGGGGGAGCCCGAGATTGAGGCCCTGTGTGGGATGTGGGGCCAGGGAGCCTCAGGTGCGGGGGTGCAGGGAGGCCCGTTACCAGAACCCCTCAGTGGGACAGGCTGGCCAGCCTTGGGGCAGGGCTGAGGGGGTCCCTAAGGTGCCACGGGCATGTCCCCGGCCCCGTCGCTGTCTCTCTGCTTTAGGGCCACGTGGGTGAGCCTGGTTCAGGAGTGACCTGGGACGCCGCTGACTAGCTCTAAGCCGGGGGCGGGCCTGGACCCCTGCTACCCCCACAGCCACCCAGCTGGGAGGGTGGAGGTGGGGTGCATGTGCAGTGGCCCCCATCTTGGTGTAATTGCCGCCCCCCGCCCCCCCGGCAGTGGTTGATTTAGTATTTCTGTGTCGGTCTGATTTACATTAGATTTTTAAGCATAATTAGAAATGCAGGGGAGCTTTGTGTCTTACCTCGACTATTTATGGCATGATATGCAGATGAAGAGAGCTATGAATATTAAAGACCGGAGTGTGTATGGAGGCACTGTTGTTAATGAGCTGGGTGACCTGCCGGCCTGGCGCGCTCACCCACCACCCGCCACCCAGACCTGGCTGCTTCTGAGACCCCTGCCAGCCCTCGGAGGGGACATCGAGGTGCTGTGGGGACCACGGGGCACGGCCAGCGCCTGAGGCCTGGCTCCCCATCCCCGGCAGCCCTTGCTCTCGGTCTGCCTCCCCCCCCAACACCCCTGCCCTTTGCCTTCGAGTCTGGGCACCTGGGGAGACCCTGCTTCAGCCCACGAGGGAGGAGAAGGTGCCATCTGCAGGTGTGGAGCCAGCTTTCTAAGTTATTAAATGATGCCCGAGGGGGACGCTCTTCAAGCTTATGGTATTTAAATTACAAATACGGGTGGGAGAGATTGTCAGCTCTGTTCTAAACACTGCTTCATTCTTCACAAGCCTTCTGGACCCGTCGGTGGCTAGTCTGAGCACTCGGTGGGACACAGGCGTCCAGGCAGGCTCCTGGCGGGGGTGGCCCCCGTCCTCCTGCTGGGCGCCATTGCTGTTTCTTTAGGTTCACGCCCTGTTTGTTTGGCTCCTGACACGCACCAAAGTCGAAATGTCCGGCGGAGGGTCAGAGGTTGGCCTGTTGGTGGCAGGAAGTCACCCTCGCAGTGGCATGTAGGATGGAGCTGGGCCACCAGACCCCTGGTCTGGACCCTGGTTAGAGCCCACCGCATACGCCACGTGCTGTGTGGCACAGGGCCCTGCGGCCCACCCGATGGTGCGTCCACCCAGTCCCTGCCTGGCTCCCAGGGTCCCACAGCCAGTGGGGCCGATGAGGCCCCGGCTGTGGGTGCCCAGTCCGGTGCCCTGGGCCCCCAGGGGGCTAGGGATCATTCTGGAGGGCCGGCCAACTGCGTGTGCCCCTCTCTCTGAAGGCCGGCCCTGCCTCCTGGGGTGGCAGGGGAAGGGCTGGGAAGCACATTTCTGAATTTGCAGATTCTGGCAGGCTGCCCTTCTCTGTTTGAGAAAAAAAAGCTTTCAGGCAAACATTTGTTAGTGCAGTTAAAACCGGCTTTTATGCTTGATGCTGGTCCAGGCTGTGGTCTGGGCGGAGGCTGCCCAGGTGCCTGGCGGAACCCAGGAGGCCTCTCGCCTCTGCCTATCGGGCTGGGGTGCGGTGACCTGGGGTGGGGGTGTGTTGGAGGTGGGGCNTGAATTTGGCAATAAGGAGTTCATGATCTGAGCCACAGTCAGCTCCTGGTCTTGTTTTTGCTGACTGTATAGAGCTTCTCCATCTTTGACTGCAAAGAATATAATCAATCTGATTTCAGTGTTGACCATCTGGTGATGTCCATGTGTAGAGTCTTCTCTTGTATTGTTGGAAGAGGGTGTTTGCTATGACCAGTGCGTTCTCTTGGCAAAACTCTATTAGCCTTTGCCCTGCTTTATTCTGTACTCCAAGGCCAAATTTGCCTGTTACTCCAGGTGTTTCTTGACTTCCTACTTTTGCATTCCAGACCCCTATAATGAAAAGGACATCTTTTTTGGGTGTTAGTTCTAAAAGGTCTTATAGGCCAGATCTTTAGGAAAGTTAAAAGAATAATTGAGGTTTATCCTGATTATTTCTGCTAAACATAAAAAAATTGCACATGTTAAATAGGCAGACTACTAATTCAAATACTAAAACCAAATCAGCTCACGAAAGTAACTTGGATTTCACTTTTGAAAATGACAGAACTTCTAGGACCTAATAACATCAATTTAGCTATCCTAATCAGTTTTAACATTAAAGTGCCAATTAAGACATTAAAAAAGAAGTTAAGAGTACTGTAAACTAAAACTGAGTCAGTCATTTGCAAGCATGTGGAAGGAATTCTACTCTTTGACACTGAATTTAAAAATAATTACTAACTGATACATGTTTTTTTTTTTGCCATCTGAACCATACATGACCACCTGGGAAATAGATAAGAAATGTCCACCTTCTCTTCTTGAGGATCTGACATAGCTAGGCATGGGAAAGGGCAAACTGGCCAATAGGCTGTGTTTGTATGGCAAAAGAAGCAAGGATCCAGTGTCCCTTCCAACCTGGTGTAAATAGTTAATACCACCCTGGAAGAAAAAGAACAGCTATGAAAAAGAGTAGTTGTGAAATGCAGTGAGTCATCAACTATGGTCAAGAAAGTAGCAAGCCCTTTGACAGGACATCTGTGAAGTCATAGAAAACAATAAAGGCAATCCTATTAAAATCAAGAACAAAATAGCATTGTGAATTGTATCAATTTTACAACAGAGTTTTAGAAATTCTAGCTAAAATACTATGAAACTTGAAACTACTGAAAAGATACAGATAAATTAAGTACTATTTGAAGATAATAGATTGCAGACCTAGAAAATGAAGATAATTTACTGAGACATTTACAAAAAGTGGTAGTTGCTCTCAGAGTCAGCAATAACTAGTTACAAAATATGATGGCAAAAATTATCTACTTTAAAATAAAATCAGCAAAAAAACAAATAATAAATATCCCAAGAATAACCTTAATAAAGATGTAAGAGTAACTGTATTATACTACTCTATGTAAGTAGTGTATTTGTAAAGTTACCAGTTCCCAAGTGACTTGGATAATATGTGTGCTCAGTCATTCAGTTGTGACTGACTCATTGCCACTCTTGACTGCAACCTGCCAGGCTCCTCTGTCCATGGGATTCTCCAGGCAAGAATGCTGGAGTGGGGTGCCGTTTGCTCCTCCAGGGGTCTTCCTAACTCAGTGATCAGACCTGTGTCTCCTGCATTGGCAGGCGATTTTCCATGACTGAGCCCCCTGGGAAAGCCTATTTTGGATAATAGAATTCTAATAAAACATTTTGGAGGGGGATTCTGACACAGTATTTGTAAGATTTACTTAAAGAAATTAGCAAGTGAGAATAATATGTTTTTGGAAGGGTATATTTCTGATGGTGAATCACTGTCGATGATGACTGCAGCCATGAAATTAAAAGACACTTGTTCCTTGGAAGAAAAGCTTTGACAAACCTAGAAAGCATATTAAAAAGCAGAGACATTACTTTGCCAACAAAGGTCTGTCTAGTCAAAGCTATGGTTTTTCTAGAAGTCATGTATGGATGTGAGTGTTGGACTATAAAGAAAGCTGAGTGCCAAAGAATTGATGCTTTTAAATGGTGGCACTGGAGAAGACTCTTGAGAGTCCCTTGGACTGCAAGGAGATCAAACCAGTTAATCCTAAAGGAAATCAGTCCTGATTATTGATTGGAAGGACTGACACTGAAGCTGAAACTTCAGTACTTTGGCCACCTGATGCGAGGAGCTAACTCATTGGAAAAGACCCTTGTGCTGGGAAAAGTTGAAGGCAGGAGGAGAATGGGACGACAGAGGATGAGATGGTTGGATGGCATCACCGACTCGATGGATGTGAGTTTGAGTGAACTCCGGGAGTTGGTGATGGACAGGGAGGCCTGGCATGCTGCGGTTCATGGGGTTGCAAAGAGTCAGACACGACTGAGCAACTAAACTGAACTGATGATGGTCAGCCACATATAAGATACATATTCTTTGAAGTTTAAAGTACCTCTCCTAAGGACTGGGCTAATGATTGATTCCTTATTTTAGTTCTACTGGAATAAAATGATAACAGGAGTATTTTCCTGTACAATATAAAAGGTCATGTAACATGGAATTTAGTAACTATTGAGATGAATCCAACAGTTAATAATATAAAATTCTAGCCAGCATGTGGTTTGGTGTAAGTATAAGATTACCATATAGAAAGGGAAGGAACTATAAAGAAACAGACTGTTAGAGATCTAGTCAAGTGCCCTCCTTTTACAAATTAGAGGCTGAGACTCAATCTTGTAACTAACTTGTCCGAGCCACTTCTCAGTGCAGAACCAGGACTGATGCCTGAGCCTGACTCCTATGCTGGGCTCTTATTTACCATATCCGTGTTCTCTCACTTTATAACTTAATCATATTATTTAGTCACTACATTTTTCCTTTAAATTTGGAAAATTAACAAGTAATGAAATGTCTTCTGCCCAACAACTCTCTAGTTTTTCTCAAAAATGAGCATAATGAGAACAGGATGCAGTTCATAACATTAGAGCACTCGCTTAGCTTCATTAAGGTTAAGAACTTTATACAGGAAAGAGTTTACTTTACATATAATTTAATTTGGCAAACATAAACCTTGCATAAAAGTTAGAAACTTTAAAACCTCTTTAGTCCATATCATAGTAACTTATGTTGTGAAATGGTTTTCTATAATCTTGACATTTTCTTCAGATAGACAGTTTTCCAGTTTTAGCTGCCTTATAAGAGCTTCCAAAGACTTCAGTCGCTCTAGAGTTTGTTGTTCTTGTAACTCAAGGAGTGTTAGCTGTGTGTGTGTGTGTGTGTGTATGTGTGTGTACATGGAAGAACTGTATAAAACAGATCTTAATGAACTGGATTATGATGGTAGTCGCCCAAAGCCAGACATTCTGGAGTGTGACGTCAAATGGGCCTTAAGAAGTGCTGCTGTTAATAAAGCTAGTGAATGTGATGAAATTCTAGCAGAACTATTCAAATCCCAAAGGAGGATGCCATCAAGGTTTTGCATTCATTATGTCAGCAAATCTGTCAGACCCACAGTGGCCACAGGACTGGAAAAGGTCAGTCCTCATCTGAATTCCTAAGAAGGGTAGTGCCAGAGAATGTGCTGACCATTGGACAGTTGCACTCATCTCCTATGCCAGTAAGGTGATGCTTAAAATCTTGCATGCTAGGTTTCAGCATTATGTGAACCAAGAACTTCCAGATGTCCAAGATAGGTTTAGAAAAGGAAGAGATCAAATTGCCAACATTTGTTGAATTATAGAAAAAGCGAGGGGATTTCAGAAAAACATCTATGTGTTTCATCAACTACACTAAAGCCCTTGACTGTGGGTCATGACAAACTGTGGAAAGCTCTTAGAGAGATGGGAATACCAGACTATCTTACCTGTCTCCTGAGAAGCCTGTATGCAGGTCAAGAGGCAACAGTTAGAACCCTGTATGGAACAACTGATTAGTTCAGGATTAAGAAAGGAGTACTACAGGGCTATCTGCTGTCACCCTGTTTGTTTAATCTATGCACTGAGCACATCATGAGAAATGCTGGGCTGGAGGAGTTTTAAGCTGGAATCAAGATAACTGGGAGAAACATCAACAACCTCAGATAAGCAGATGATACCACTCTAATGGCAGAAAGCAAAGAGGAGCTAAAGAGTCTCTTGATAATGAGCGTGAAGAATAGTCAAAGAGCCAGCTTTCACTGGCTAAGACTAAACATAAGACTAAATATTAAAAAAACTAAGATCATGGCGTCTGGTCCCATTATTGCACAGTAAACAGAAGGGGAAAAGGTGGAAGTAGTGACAGATTTCCTCTTTTTGGGCTCCAAAATCACTGTAGACGGTGGCTGCAGCCATGAAATCAGAAGATGATTGCTACTTGGCGGGAAAGCTATGACAAACCTAGACAGTGTGTTGAAAAGGAGAGACATTACTCGGCTGACAAAGATCTGTATAGTCAAGGCTATGGTCTTCCCAGTGGTCACATACGGTTGTGAGAGCTGGACCTTAAAGAATGCAGAATGCCAAAAAGTTGATGCCTTCGTACTGTGGTGCTGGAGAGGACTCCTGAAAATCCCTTCGACAGCAAGGATATCAAACCAGCCAATCTTAAAGGAGATCATCCCTGAATATTCAGTGGAAGGACTGATGCTGAAGCTGAAGCGCCAGTATTTTGGTCATCTGATGCATACAGATGACTCATTGGAAAAGTCCCTGATGCTGGGAAGGATCAAGGGCAAAGGAGAAGAGGGCATCAGAAGATGAGATGGCTGGACAATATCACTCATACAATGAACACGAACATGGGCAAACTCTGGGAGATGGTGAGGGACAGGGAGGCATGGTGTGCTACAGTCCATGGGGTCGCAAAGCATCAAACACGGCTGGCTGGCTGAACAACCATGGTTTCCCTGGTGGCTCACATGGTAAGAATCAGCCTGCAATGCAGGAAAACTAGTTTCAATCCCTATGTATATTCTTTTTCATATTCTGCTCCATATAAAGTATGAATATAGTTCCCTGGGCTCTACAGTAGGACATTGCATATATATATATGTGTGTATATATATATATATATATATAATCAGTTCAGTTCACTTCAGTCACTAATCGTGTCTGACTCTTTGCGACCCCATGAATCACAGCACGCAGGCCTCCCTGTCCATCACCAATTCCCAGAGTTCACTCAGACTCACGTCCATCGAGTCAGTGATGCCATCCAGCCATCTCATCCTCTGTCGTCCCCTTCTCCTCCTGCCCCCGATCCCTCCCAGCATAAGGGTCTTTTCCAGTGAGTCAACTCTTCGCATGAGGTGGCCAAAGTACTGGAGTTTCAGCTTCAGCATCATTCCTTCCAAAGAAATCCCAGGGCTGATCTCCTTCAGAATGGACTGGTTGGATCTCCTTGCAGTCCAAGGGACTCTCAAGAGTCTTCTCCAACACCACAGTTCAAACCCATCAATTCTTCACAGTCCAACTCTCACATCCATACATGAGCACTGGAAAAACCATAGCCTTGATTAGATGGACCTTTGTTGGCAAACTAATGTCTCTGCTTTTCAACATGCTATCTAGGTTGGTCATAACTGTTCTTCCAAGGAGCAAGCGTCTTTTAATTTTATGGCTGCAGTCACCATCTGCAGTGATTTTGGAGCCCCCCAAAAAATAAAGTCTGACACTATTTCCACTGTTTCCCCATCTATTTCCCATGAAGTGATGGGACCAAAGAATAGCAAGAAGAGATAAGAAAACCTTCCTCAGTGATAGAATGGGAAAGACTAGAGATCTCTTCAAGAACATTAGAGATACCAAGGGAATATTTCATGCAAAGATGGGCTCGATAAAGGACAGAAATGGTATAGATCTAACAGAAGCAGAAGATATTAAGAAGAGGTGGTAAGAATACACAGAAGAACTGTACACAAAAGATCTTCACGACCAAGATAATCAGGATGGTGTGATCACTCACCTAGAGCCAGACATCCTGGATTGTGAAGTCAAATGGGCTTTAGAAAGCATCACTATGAACAAAGCTAGTGGAGGTGATGGAATTCCATTTGAGCTATTTCAATTCCTGAAAGATGATGCTGTCAAAGTGCTGCACTCAATATGCCATCAAATTTGGAAAACTCAGCAGTGGCCACAGGACTGGAACAGGTCAGTTTTCATTCCAATCCCAAAGAAAGGCAATGCCAAAGAATGCTCAAACTACCGCACAATTGCACTCATCTCACATGCTAGTAAAGTAATGCTCAAAATTCTCCAAGCCAGGCTTCAGCAATATGTGAACTGTGAACTTCCAGATGTTCAAGCTGGTTTTAGAAAAGGCAGAGGAACCAGAGATCAAATTGCTAACATCCGCTGGATCATGGAAAAAGCAGAGAGTTCCAGAAAAATATCTATTTCTGCTTTATCGACTAGGCCAAAGCCTTTGACTGTGTGGATCACAATAAACTGTGGAAAATTCTTTAAGAGATGGGAATACCAGACCACCTGACCTGCCTCTTGAGAAATCTGTATGCAGGTCAGGAAGCAACAGTTAGAACTGGACATGGAACAACAGACTGGTTCCAAATAGGAAAAGGAGTATGTCAAGGCTGTCTATTGTCACTCTGCTTATTTAACATATATGCAGAGTACATCATGAGAAACGCTGGGCTGGAAGAAGCACAAGCTGGAATGAAGATTGCTGGGAGAAATATCAATAACCTCAGATATTCAGATGACACTACCCTTATGGCAGAAAGTGAAGAGGAACTAAAAAGCCTCTTGATGAAAGTGAAAGTGGAGAGTGAAAAAGTTGGCTTAAAGCTCAATATTCAGAAAACGAAGATCATGGCATCTGATCCCATCTCTTCATGGGAAATAGATGAGGAAACAGTGTCAGACTTTATTTCTGGGGGCTCCAAAATCACTGGTATCTCTAATGTTCTTGAAGAGATCTCTAGTCTTTCCCATTCTATCACTGAGGAAGGCTTTCCTATCTCTTCTTGCTATTCTTTGGTCACATCACTTCATAGGAAATAGATGGGGAAACAGTGGAAACAGTGTCAGACTTTTTTTTGGGGGGGGGCCTCCAAAATCACTGCAGATGGTGACTGCAGCCATGAAATTAAAAGACACTTACTCCTTTGAAGAACAGTTATGACCAACCTAGATAGCATGTTGAAAAGCAGAGACATTAGTTTGCCAACAAAGGTCCATCTAGTCAAGGCTATGGTTTTTCCAGTGCTCATGTATGGATGTGAGAGTTGGACTGTGAAGAAGGCTGAGCACCGAAGAATTGATACTTTTGAACTATGGTGTTGGAGAAGACTCTTCAGAGTCCCTTGGACTGCAAGGAGATCCAACCAGTCCATTCTAAAGGAGATCAGCCCTGGGATTTCTTTGGAAGGAATGATGCTGAAGCTGAAACTCCAGTACTTTGGCCACCTCATGCGAAGAGTTGACTCACTGGAAAAGACCCTTATGCTGGGAGGGATCGGGGGCAGGAGGAGAAGGGGACGACAGAGGATGAGATGGCTGGATGGCATCACTGACTCGATGGATGTGAGTCTGAGTGAACTCCGGGAATTGGTGATGGACAGGGAGGCCTGGCATGCTGCGATTCATGGGGTCACAAGGATTCGGACACGACTGAGCGACTGAACTGAACTGAAATGAACTGATGGGACCGGATGCCATGATCTTCGTTTTCTGGATGTTGAGCTTTAAGCCAACTTTTTCACTCTCCTCTTTCACTTTCATCAAGAGGCTTTTTAGTACCTCTTCACTTTCTGCCCTAAGGGTGGTGTCATCTGCATATCTGAGGTTATTGATATTTCTCCCAGCAATCTTGATTCCAGCTTGTGCTTCTTCCAGTCCAGATTTTCTTATGATGTACTCTGCATATATGTTAAATAAGCAGGGTGACAATAGACAACCTTGACGTACTCCTTTTCCTATTTGGAACCAGTCTGTTTTTCCATGTCCAGTTCTAACTGTTGCTTCCTGATGTGCATACAGATTTCTCAAGAGGCAAGTCAGGTGGTCTGATATTTCCATCTCTTTCAGAATTTTCCAGTTTCTTGTGATCCACACAGTCTAAGGCTTTGGCACAGTCAATAAAACAGAAATAGATGTTTTTCTGGAACTCTCTTGCTTTTTCCATGATCCAGTGGATGTTGGCAATTTGATCTCTGGTTCCTCTGCCTTTTCTAAAACCAGCTTGAACATCTGGAAGTTCACAGTTCACGTATTGCCGAAGCCTGGCAGGAGAATTTTGAGCATCACTTTAGTAGCATGTGAGATAAGTGCAATTGGGGTAGTTTGAGTTTTCTTTGGCATCGCCTTTCTTTGGAATTGGAATGAAAACTGACCTTTTCCAGTCCTGTGACCACTGCTGAGTTTTCCAAATTTGCTGGCATATTAAGTGCAGCACTTTCACTGCATCATCTTTCAGGATTTGAAATAGCTCAACTGGAATTCCATCATCTCCACTAGCTTTTTTCGTAGTGATGCTTTCTAAGGCCCACTTGGCCTTCCCTGGTGGCTCAGATGGTAAAGCATCTATCTACAATGCAGGAGACCTGGGTTCGATCCCTGGGTCGGGAAGATTCCCTGGAGAAGGTAATGGCAACCCACTCCAGTACTCTTGCCTGGAAAATCCCATGGACAGAGGAGCTTGGTGCAGGCTACTGTCCATGGGATTGCATAGAGTCAGGCATGACTATATATGTATATAATTTGTAGCATAATTGGATCTGCTGATACCGAATTCCTAATTTATCCCTTTCCCATCCCATTTCCCCTTTGGTAACTGCAAGTTTGTTTTCTATGTCTGTGAATCTGTTTCTGTTTTGTAAATAAGTTGATTTGTGTCATTTTAGATCCCACGTATAAGTAATAGCATATAATATTTGTATTTCCCTTTTTCACTTACCTCACTTATGATAATGTCTTGGATACATTCATGTTTCTGCAAATGGCATTATTTTATTTCTTTTTATGGCTGAGTAGTATTTCATTATGTATGTGTGTATATACATGTGAAAGTGAAAGTGAAGTCGCTCAGTCGTGTCCGACTCTTTGCGACCCCATGGACTGTAGCCTACCAAGCTCCTCCGTCCATGGGATTTTCCAGGCAAGAGTACTGGAGCGGGTTGCCGTTTTCTTCTCTCAGGAGATCTTCCCAACCCAGGGATTGAACCCAGGTCTCCTGCATTGCAGGCAGATGCTTTACCATCTAGCCACCAGGGAAGACTCATATGTACATGTAAAAAAAAAAAATGTATATATATATCGGAGAAGGCAATGGTGTGTGTATATATATATGTATATATCGGAGAAGGCAATGGCACCCCACTCCAGTACTCTTGCCTGGAAAATCCCATGGACAGAGGAGCCTGGTGGGCTGCAGTCCATAGGGTCGCTAAGAGTCAGACGCGACTGAGCAACTTCCCTTTCACTTTTCACTTTCATGCATTGGAGAAGGACATGGCAACCCACTCCAGTGTTCTTGCCTGGAGAATCCCAGGGACAGAGGAGCCTGGTTCAAGGCTGTGTATGGGGTCGCACAGAGTAGGACACGACTGAAGCAACTTAGCAGCAGCATATATATATATATATATATATATATACACACACACACACACCACATCTTTTTTTATCCGTTTATCTGTTGGTGAATGTTTAAGTTGCTTCTATGTCTTGACTATTGTAAATAGTGCTGCTAAGAACATTGTTGTGTGTTAATTTTTTTTTGAATTATAGTTTTGTCTGAATGTATGCCCGGGAGTGGAATTGCTGGATCACATAGCAACTCTATTTTTAGTTTTTTGTGGAACCTCCCATACTGTTTTCCGTAGTGGCTGCACCAGTTTATATTCCCACCAGCAGTGTAGGAGGGTTCCCTTTACTCCACACTGCCTCTGGCATTTATTATTTGTAGATGCTTTTTTTAATGATGGCCATCCTGTTCATTGTGAGATAGTACTTCACTGGTCAGATAATTTTTAAGTTCTGACAGACATTTCTCTAATAAAAAGTGATGTTGAGCATCTTTTGATGCACCTGTTGGTCATCTGTATGTCTTCTTTGGAGAAATGTCTGTTTAGATTTTCTACCCATTTTCTGATTGAGTTGTTTAGCTTTTTTGTTGCTGAGTTGTGTGAGCTGTTTGTGTATTTTGGAAATTAAACTCTTGTTGGTCATATCATTTACAAATACTTTCTCCCAGTCTGTAGGTTGCCTTTTCTTTTTTACTATTTCCTTTGCTGTGCAAAAGCTTAAAGCCTGATTAGGTCCCATTTGTTTATTTTTTGCTTTTATTTCTACTGCCTTGGGAGACTGACCTAAGATAACATTGATACTATATATGTCGGAGAATGTTTTGCCTGTGTTCTTTTCTAGGAGTGTTATGGTGTCCTGTTTTAAGTCTTTAAGCCACTTTTAGTTTACTTTTATATATGATGTGAAGGGAGTGTTCTAATTTCATTGATTTACATGTGGCTGTCCATTTTGCCACCATCAGTTGTTGAAGAGACTTCTCTCCGTTGCATATGCTTACTTCCTTTTTTTGAAATTAATTGGCCATGGGTGTGTGGGTTTATTTTTGGACTCTTTCCGTATGTCTGTTTTTGTCCCAATGCCATACTGTTTTTGACTGTTACTTTGAGGTATCATCTCAATCTGGAAGGTTTATGCCTCCAGCTTTGTTCCTTTTCCTCAGGATTTCTTTGGCAATTTTGGGTCTTTTATGGTCCTATATAAATTTTAGGGTTTTTCTAGTTTTGTGTAAAATGATGGGTAATTTGACAGGGCTTGCATTAAAAATGTAGATTGCTTTGGATAGTATGGCCATTTTAACACTATAAATTATAATTCAAGAACATGGTACACCTTTTCACTTAAGTCATCTTTAATTTCCTTTATCAGTATTTTTATAATTCTCAGCATATAAATTACCTACTTGATCAGGTTTATTTCTAAATATTTTTATTTTTTTATGTGATTTTAAAAGCACCTTTTTAAAACTTTCCTTTTCTGATATTTCATTGTTAATTGTAGAGAAATGCAACAGATTTCTGTATGTTAATTTTGTATCCTGCTACCTTGCTGAATTTGTTAGTTCTAATGCTTTTGGGTGGAGTCTTTTAAGGTTCTCTGTAGTATCCTGTCTTCTGCATATAATGACAATTTTACCTCTTTCCTTCCAATTTGGTTATCTTGTATTTCTTTTCATTGTTGTTGTCTGATTGCTGTGGCTAGGATTTCCAATGCTATGTTGAATAGAAGTGGTAATGGAATTTCCTGGCAGTCCTGTGGTTAAGTCTCAGTGCTTTCACTGCCATGGACTTGGATTTAATCCCTGGTTGGGGAACTAAGATCCCACAAGCCATGAGGTGCAGCCAAAAAAAAAACTAAGTGGTGAAAGTAGGTTGCATTGTCTTGTTCTAGAATTTAGTGGGAAGGCTTTCAACTTTTCATTGTTGAATATTATGTTCGCTATGATTTGTGATAAATAGGTTTTATTATGCTGAGATATGTTCCTGCTACTGTGGTAAGAGTTTTTTTTTTAATCATAAATGGATGTTGAATTTTATCAGGTGTTTTTTCTGCATCCCTTGAGATAGATGACCATGTGTTTTTGTCCTTTGGTTGCTGTGGTATATCACATTGATTGATTTGCATATGTTGAACCATCTTTGTGACCCTGGGATAAATCCAACTTGATTGTGGTGTATGATCTTTTTTATGTGTTGTTCGATTTGGTTTGCTAGTATTTTGTTGAGAGATTTTGGATCTGTGTTTATCAAGGATGTGCTCTGTGCCTAGTCACTCAGTTGTGTCTGACTCTTTTTCCATGGGATTCTCTAAGCAAGAATACTGGAGTGGGCGGCCATTCCCTCCTCCAGGGGATCTTCTCAACCCAAGGGTTGAACTTGGGTCTCCGTATTGTAGGCAGACTCTTTACCATTAGAGCCATTTTGTTGAGAATTTTTGGATCTATATTCATCAAAGTTATTGGCCTGTAATTTTCTCTTTTGATAGGGTCTTTGTCTGATTTTGATATAAGAGTGATGGTGGCTTCATAGAATGATTTTGGAAGTGTTCCCTCCTCTTCAGTCTTTTGGTAGAGTTTGGGAAGGATCAGTGTAAGTTCTTTTTATGTTTGGTAGAATTCCCCAGTGAAACCATCCAGTCCTGGATTTTTTTGTGGGGAGTTTTTATTTTGATTTTTACGGATTTTATTTCACTTCTGGGAAAGATTGAAGGCAAAAGGAGAAGAGGGTGGCAGAAGATGAGATGATTAGATAGCATCACCGACTCAGTGGACACGAATTTGAGCAAACTCCGGGAGATAGTGATAACAGAGGAAGGAGCCTGGCGAGCTACAGTCCACGGGATTGCAAAGAGCAGGACACAATTTAACAACTGACAGCAACAGCAACAAATGTCACTCCCAGTGATCGATCTCTCCAAATTATGCTTCTTCATGATCCATTTTGGTGGACTCTCTGTTTTTGGAAGTTGTTTCTTTCAGGTTGTCCAATTTGTTGGCATATAATTGTGCATAGTGTTCTCTTACGGGTTTCTGTATTTCTGCAGTATCTGTTATTTCTCCTCTTGGATTTCTTGTTTTTTTATTTGGGTCCTCTTTCTTAGTGAGCCTGACCAGAGGTTTGTTGATTTTATTTACCCTTTCAAAAAAACAGCTCTTGGTTTTATTGATTTTTTTCCCTACAGTTTTAAAATATTTATTTTATATATTTCCTCTTTGATATTTATTGTTTTCTTCCTTCTGCTGACATTAGGTTTTGTTTGTTCTTCCTTTTCTAATACTTTCAGTTGGTAGATGAGATTGTTCATTTGAGATCTTTGTTTTTTTGAGGAAGATGTATATTGTTGCATCCTACAGATTTTGTATGGTTGTGTTTTCACAGTTAAACTTAATTGATATTTTGAGGACATTATATTAAAAAAATCCAGAATATACATTCTTTTCAAGTGCACATGCAGCATTCTCTAGGATAGATCCACATACTTGGATACAAGCCCCAACAAATTTAAGAGGATGGAAATTTTTTCAAGCATCTTTTCTATCCACAATGGCATGAAACTAGAAGTAAACCACACAAAGAAACAAGAAAAAGCAATTAGATGGAGACTAAACAACATGATACTAAAAGACTAATGGGTTGATGATGAAATCAAAGAGGAAATAAAAAATAGTTTGAGATAAATGACAGTGAAAACAATCATAAATTGGTAGGTATATTTTCAAAATTATTGTTGGATGAGATATATGTAAAGTGTTTGGTTTGACACAAAAAGAACTCAATAGAATAATGTTTTGTTTTTCTCACTTTTTAATAAAAATGAGTGCTAAAGCAGCAGTGGGAAGAGCACTCATGCATGTCTGCCTGGTTAGAAAGCACAAGAATAGAGTAATATCAAGCTTTTCTAGAAAGGAAATTGAAAATAGGAGCTAAGAACCCTAGAAAGAATTCTAAACAAAATTGTAGACAAAAGATCATGGGATCTAAAAGTGAAGCACAGCATAAAGATAGCCAAGTAGCTTATGTTCATAAAGAATTGTAATTATTTGAAAGTGGCATAATTAATAGGTAAGAAAAAATAGGCACATAAACTTCCAAAGTGTAACAGGGAATTGTTTTAAACAGAAATTTTCCACAAAATTTGGAAATTTGTACTCTGAGTACAAAATTAAAACAAACTTCACTTTACCATTGAGATTTCTACTGTGCTGTGTTATGCTATAATTGCTCATCTTAATCTGTTTGGTAAAATCTTAATTCTCAAACTTTGAAAATATGTAGATAGCATAAGAATGTCAAAGGAAAGTTGTTACTCCATAATGTTAACCAGAATTAAAAGTAAAAGGAAGAATGGAGGAAACTAGGAAGAACAAATGTTGACTGTTTGAAAGCTCTAGATTAATTTCTGGAATAAATTTATTATTTATTGAACTTAGAATTTGAAGAATATGTGAATGAGAGAAATATGTTCAGATCATTTTTAGAATATAGGCCCTTTCTTGGCCTGAAAGAAGTAATACATTCATCTTTTTAGTTTTATTTCTTAAGGAAAATGCTACAGTTTGTAGCATGAATAATACAAAGATCTGCAGATTCTTTTGTAGACAAGTTAAATCTTCCTAATGGAAAGATCTTGGATTTGTTTGTCAAGAGTTGGTTCTCTTCCAGAAACCAGTAATCTTATATAAGTCACTTAATTTTTTTCATCTTTAAAGTTTACATAGTGGATAAAAGTTCATTCTAAAGTCATTTCTACCTCTTCTGTTCTATGATTTTGAAATTTGTTTAACTACATTTGCTGCTACTGCTTACCCAAAATACAAATTCAACACTAGGTTACCCAAATTTTGCCTATTTCAAAAGCATAAATCACAAAAATTTTATAACAAAAGCTTATTATAGGTGCTACTTAATAAATTAATTTCTTGAGTAATACTTGGTGAGGTTTAAATAAGTATATGATTTTGTATTCCTAGTCTAAGCTATGTTTAAGAGAAAATATTACTATGTTAGTATATTTAATAATAAATAAATGCTGGCTTTAGTGGTCAGAATCCATTATGGAATACAGAGGTTTACTTTACGCTAAGAAATGAAATTTACCAAAATTATTCCTTGTCATTTCTTTTTCCCCTCCATTATAGATATTCGTATACCACTAATGTGGAAAGACTCTGATCACTTCAGCAATAAAGAACGTATGTATGATTTTGATTGTAATTGACGTATTTTCTTTAGTACATAGTAAATTTGAGATAATTGGGAGAAAATGCTGCTTCTACTCTGAAATAAATGTCATTTGACAGAATAAGCACAATCTTATTGATAGGAACCTGTGCAAGGATGCCAACAGGTAATAGACAAGGAAACTGTGAAACAAAAAGAGATGTTTGAGTGAAATAGCAAAGGCCACATTTTTTTGACCAGAAATATTGGAGATTTTTTGCCTTGTTCTCTTCCTTCAGATTATTTAATGGGATATAAGAAAAAAAGATTTTTAGCTTGATCTAATTTTTCTTCCCCTTCAGCATTTTATAGCTTTATATAGTCTTAACAAATCCATGCATGGCTTGGGTCATGGAAATTAACCTCAAATGATTTGTAGCTGTTAGAGGCAATGCAGAAAAGTTATGACAATCCTTTGTCTTTCTTGTCTATTATGATAGCTTTGTTCCTCATACTTTAAGCCTGAATCATATTGAGCATAATTAGTTTTATATGAAAAATACAAAATCAGGTTAGTATATTTGTTATTCATTTAAGAAATATAATTTAGTTTATAAAGGAATACATGGGGGAATTAAGTGTATCTTTCTGATTACCATAGAGAATTAAGTTTATCTGAAGAGCTCCATTTTCTCAGTAATGAGGATTTAGTCTTTTGATCACCTAATACTTTAAAAATATATATATTAAATTAGAAAGTCCAGCAGCTATGGTTTTTGTGTTCACATCTCTACTTTTTATTGATTTTGTAGCTTCCCCCCTCTCTGTTTGGTGGAAAATGTTTTGTTGTTAATGTGTCTGCTCCTAACCCCTTAAGATAGAAAACTTATTTTTATTAAGTATATTTGGAAGCCAAAATGACAGGGGTAATAGTATATATGTAGTGCTAAATTTGCTATTAATTAAAGCTTAAGGAGTTTCCTAGGAATAAAATTTGTGAGTTTGGTGATTACTTTAGACTGCTGAGAAGCCTATATTTTTAACTTTATTTTTTGATACTCCGTAGTTTAGTTGTATTTTAGTTGGGCAAGCAATTAATATATACTGACAAAAGAATCTCAATAAAAAGTTAAAGGATTACAGTGTACAATATATGAAAATAAGAATCTATTAACAAATATTTAGGCTGTTTTTTTCATTTTCAAGTAGATTTTAAAATAATATAGGCATGATTCATCACATGAATCATTGTTTAATGTTTTTCTTCTCTAGGATCACAGTACTATGCCATTTTTTGTTTATTCAAACTGGGAGCTGAAGTTTTTGATACTGAGATGGTGATTGTGGATAAAACAATCACAGATATATGTTTTGAAAATGTGACCATATTGTAAGTATTTTTTTTTAATCTTATTTGAAGGAAAAGAACCTAAAATTCTACCTTTTTCAGAGGAAGGCAAAATTACTGACTTATTTTTGAAGCATTAAAACCTTTAACTGTTCAAATTGATTTTGAACGTTGCATTATTTATAAGCCATTTCTGGATTTGAAATTTTTCCAATGTAAAATAAAGTGGAAATCATATAATATTAGTAGTAAAACTATGAATACAGTGGCATATCATTATAACGTGATTTTATATAGAGTGAGTTTGAGCATAAAACAGATTCTTACATCTCATATAGGAGATTTACTTACAGAAATACTAAAATAGTGTAACAACCTTATTAGATAGTTCTGAAATACGTACTGTAGGAAAAGCACTTTAGTAAAATTTTAAGATATTCTTTTTCTTATGGTGCACTTCTTTCATGTACTCCAAAACAATAAAAAATTGGGTGATCCTCAGGGCCATTTTATTGCCCCTGCTCTTTTACAGGCTTATTTTATTGTGGTCATAATATAAACCAGAAAGAACTCCTCCGGTAGCCATAGAAATCATTTTTAACTAATATAAGTTTTTCCTGGCATTTTTTTCTATTGGCCTAAATCAGTATGTGATTTATATTTCTTATAGGGTTTCGAAGACAGTATCTTCATATTGAAATACTAGTAACTACTTATCAATTAAAATGAAATCAATATATATGTTTTTTCCAATCTTTATGGAACTATATACAGTTGAGATTGAAAGTACTAGTTTTGCCACTCATGTAGCATTAAAAAAAGAACTATTACAACCATGTTTTGGGGCTTTGGTCCACTGTTCCCTAAGTAATTGTACAACACAGAAAAATAAAGTACTTTTTTTGTGTGTAATTAATAGTGTAGGCCATCTTATAAGAACTGTTGAACCAAAGGAATTTACTTAGGATCCCCCAAATGTTACCAAATGTTTATATAATGGAGACTAAAAAATTAAATTTTGTTATTTATCTAAATATGTTTATTTCCAGTATCAACTATTTAGTGCATTTTTTCATGGCAAAATTGTCCTGTCAATGGACTCTTTTCTTTACAACAGTTTGCTTTTGTTTATTTTCACCACAAAGAAAAAAAATCATAATTTTTTTCACAGAATAGTGCAATAGTGTCTTCCTTGGGAAGACAACTCATGATTTATAATTTTTTAATATTTCTGTAAATATTTCAAATTGTTCTAAAAATAACTGCTCACAAATGTTCTAAATGTTGTTTTAAAATGTGCTTTTTGTTATGATTGTTTTAATAAGTATTCAGTATTTATGAATCCCTGGTTTTTCTCTAAATATTGACATTTGTTAGTCATTACCAGGAATACTGTATGTTTAAAAGTTGCCAAATAATAAACTATAAAAGTATTTCAAATCCAATTATTCCTTGGATTTATTCAAACTATAGATTGGCTATTTAAATCTTAAAAAGTCTATGCTGTGTATTTAAAATCTCTGAGACTTATAGATCTTCCTTTACAGGCAAAATCTGCTGATGGACTTCTTTTGAAATTTTAAGTATATTTTATTTGTAGTAATATCACCACAGTCTTTTATTGTAAAGATAGTTCATTGTGTCTGAGAAAGAACAAAGCCAGTCTTGACATTGCAGATTTTCTGCATATTGTATTAATACATACTGAATATATTTTATGCTAGATTAAGAATACAAATATTACCAAGACTTCACTCCACCTCAAGGAGTTCATGCCTTGAAGTCTGTCTCTCTCTTTTTTAAGATTGGTAATATTTATATTTATGCTGGGTGCTAATGCACAAAGTTTATTTGTTGTAGCATTGTGCATTTTTACAGATACATCTAATGTTTTGTGAAGTATATCTCTTTAAATTCATTTGTTTTTTCCTGTATAACCAAATAGTGAAATGTTAGAGTTATTAGGTACAAAGGTGGGGCAGGAAGGAGGGGCACATGTTGAGTGGACTATAAGCACTTTATGAAAAAAACACAATAAGAAAGCTGTGGTACATATACACAATGGAGTGTTACTCAGCCATTAAAAAGAATACATTTGAATCAGTTCTAATGAGGTGGTTGAAACTGGAGCCTATTATACAGAGTGAAGTAAGTCAGAAAGAAAAACACCAATACAGTATACTAACACATATATATGGAATTTAGAAAGATGGTAACAATAACCCTGTATGCGAGACAGCAAAAGAGACACAGATGTATAGAACAGTCTTTTGGACTCTGTGGGAGAGGGAGAGGGTGGAATGATTTGGGAGAATGGCATTGAAACATGTATATCATATAAGAAATGAATCGCCAGTCTAGGTTCGATGCAGGATACAGGATGCTTGGGGCTGGTGCACAGGGATGATCCAGAGAGATGATATGGGGTGGGAGGTGGGAGGGGGGGTTCAGGATTGGGAACTCAGGTACACCGGTGGCTGATTCATATCAATGTATGGCAAAACCAATACAGTATTATAAAGCAAAATAAAGTAAAAATAAAAATTAAAAAATAAATTAAAAAAAGAAAAAGACACGAAAACTAAAGGTTTCAGCCGAAGAAACCTTTTGTTTAATTTTCTTTCCTTTTTGTTTTCACGTCTTTTCCTTTTGAGGAATGGTCATTTCAGGAAATCACACATATGTAAATACCTTAAAATGTAAATGCCTTAAAATAATTATATTAAGGAAATGAAAAGGAACAAGAGCATTGGCAACAAAACGACCAGGGCATTTTATTCTTTTTCTTTAAGTAATTTGCCTGAATATATTGTTTGCATTGAGTTAAAATTGCCCTACTTTAGAAGCTGGTAGCTCTAGAAGTTGCAGTGACCCTCTCAAGTCATTTAGATACTAAATAAACTCAGGGAGATTCTATCTTATTAATATATATTAACATAAACCTGTTCCAAATGCTGCTTTGAAAAGTTACGAAAACATCAGAGGGTGTTGTAATTTTATTTTTTCCTAAGTTAAATTTCTAATATTATGATTGTCCTTGTTTTTAGTAATGAAGCAGGGCCAGACTTTCAGATAAAGGTGGAAGTATATAGTTGCTGTACAGAAGAATCTTCTATAACTAATACACCGAAAAAATTAGCTAAGAAATTGAAAACATCTATAAGCAAAGCTACAGGGAAGAAAATCAGTTCAGTGCTTCAAGAAGATCATGAAATGTGCTTGTCCTTCAGTTCTGCTATTTCGTAAGTTTTCTAATACAATATTTATAGAGACATAGTATAATTATGTATTTGTGACATTTTAGAGTATTGTATGTGGTGAATATGTTTACATTTTAAATGGGAAAAGACATCCTGAAGCAGTAACAAAATTTGGTTGTCTGACATTTACCCAGCTGAGGTGGTATGTTTCTTTGAAAGTAGAAAGTTGGGTGACAGTATGTTTTTAGTGATTTGAAATTCCAAGATCTAGCAGAAAGATGGAATTTTTTTGTTGAAAAGGGACTAGCTATAAGTCAAACTGTTTGCTCCATATCAATCTACTAATTGAATTTCTGAATGTATGTCATGCTTTCAGTCTTACAGATTTTTTAAAAATATTTTACTATAACAAAATCACATTACCATTATCACACCTAACAAAATAAAAAATTAGTCCTAAATATGATCTTATAACCATTCTTTGTTCAAATTGCCCCAGTTCTGAAGTTCTCTTCTGATTTGTGCAAGTCAAGGTCCAAACAAGGTCTGTAACATTGCATTTACGTGAATCTTTTGTTTCTTTTAATCTTTCACAAGTTTCTGTTTCTTTGCCATCATGTATTGAAGAAGCTAGATCTTGTAGATTTCCCATATTTTCAACTTACCTGATTACATCTTTGTGGTCTTTTTAAAACACCTTTTTCTATCCCCTGTGCTCCTGTAGTTTGCAGTTAGATCTAGAGGACTGATTACTTTCAGACTCTCTTTTAGGGCAACAATATTTCATGCTGATTGTATGTACTTTCTACTGTGTCCTGTTTGTAGGTCTTGTTTCGCTTTCAGCCGTGTTAAAACTGATCAGTGGGTTCAGGGTTGTTAGCCGGATACATCCATTGTCAAGTTCCCTATCAGTGTCATATCTAATAGTTTTAGCATCAGTGACTGATCATTATTACATTCAGGATTATAATTTAGTGGCTTTCTAAATTTGTCCTACATTTATTTATTTATTTTTCTATATGCAGCCATTTTTTAAAATTTTATTTATTTTTAATTGAAGGATAATTGCTTTACAATATCATGCATTTATTTTTAAATCTGGAATTCTCTCAAAGAATAACCTTCCTTCATGAACTCTGTATAAATGCAAAAAATTGATGGAGGAAAAGGAGGAAAAAATATACTTGATTCTTTTATTTACCCAATTTTACTGTCTGAGCCACGAGGGAAGCCTTATTTACCCAATTTTAGAATAATAATTTGATATCTTTGCATGGAGGTGATTAGTGTTTTGTTTTATTTGAACTCCTGAAGTTTTATGTATTTGTGTTTCAGTCTAATGCAGTTGTCACTCTCTTTGAAGGCAAATTGCCCCATCTTTGATCAATGGGAATCCTTTAAGCTGACTCAGCATGTTTTTGACACACCCTAATCAGAGGAGCCTGGCAGTCTGCAGTCCACAGGGTCGCAGAGTTGGACATGACTGAAGCGACTTAGCAGGCACACACAATCTCTGATTAGCTTCTTTGCTTTGTGACCAGGGAACATGTTCTGTGTTCCTGTTTTATTTTTCAGCCCACACTTAGCATCACCACCTCTGCAAGGAGCCCTGGTTTCTTTCAGATGCTTTCTTTAAACATTGTGTTTGTTGCTTTACAAGTAGTTTTATCTTTCTTTCTTAGGAAAACTGTTGTACAGGCAGCATTCCTAGAATTTCTTTACATGTTGGCTCTTTAGCATGTCAATAATTTTACTATAATTATAAAGCAAAATATTTTAGGTGTAGATCCTAGAAATCTCAGTCATCAGAATATAGCTAATTAGCTTTCCATATCAGTTATATTACATGTGAAAAATGCCTTGGGACTTTAGCAATGTGGCTTTCAGTTTATTTTGATTGAGACCGTGAGTAAAAAATGCATTTTATATCATTACTGAATACACAGTACCATCAACAGTCAGATTTCATGAAACAAAACTTAGCTCTTGCTATTAATAGTATAGCCATTAGACTTCTTTTATTCTAGGTATCTTCAGTTTTTTGTTTTAATGCTGTTTATGAATCATTAAATTGATTTCATGATTCTTGAATGAGTCCCATCTATTGAAGAACAGTCATAGAAGATATGTCTTCATAATATAAATGTCATTAAAAAGGAGGAAGGAAGACCCTTTAATTTTCCCTCTTTAGAATTTTAAGGCCAACTTAAAACTTTTCTAGATTAAGATTCTATCAAGTATTTGCTAGAAAATGTTTTAATTCAGCTGTAAGGTAATGAAACTATACTTTTTGATGAATAAATGAGCAATTATATTTCTAGTTTGAAACATAGATTTTAGAATTGAAAGAGACCTTAGAGATAATCACCAAATTCAATAATTTTAAAATGTTTTTAAGCAGCAAAATTCTTTATTTAGAAAATGACAACACTAGTAGTGTTCTGAACAAGTATTTCCTGGGTCTCAGTTTTCTAATATGAAAGGTAAGGATTCTTAGACATAATCATTTATTTTAAGAAGGCTCCTTAGATCACTTCTTGGCCTTTTGGGTAAGAGCAAGTATAGAAGCCTCCTTAGAGATATTTTAGGGTTTCCTGTACCTTTCAAGCTTGTAAAAACGATAAGTGGTCTTTTCACACAGTTTAAAACGTCATGGTTTCAGTACTTGATTTGTTCATCCTGTCATTTATTATTTGTGTGACCCAGGACAGATTAATATACTCTCTGGGTTTTTCTTTTTCCCTCTGTATAAAGGGAATAATAATAATGGAATAATATTTAACTCCATAGGATCATTGAGATTCAGAAAGATAATTCATGAACTTGGTATGTTGTAAGCGTTTAATGAATGTAGCTCTTACCATTATTGTTACTATTTTTACTGTTCTGCGATCAATGTTTTTCTGAAAAATTTTATTTAAAAAGTTCATGCTGAAGCACTGCATGAAGAAGCCTTCCTAGGATTATAAAGTGTAGGCAGGGTCTCCCCTGGTGGCTTAGTGTTGAAGAATCCACCTGCCAGTGCAGAAGACATGGGTTTGATCCCTAGTTTGGGAGGATCCTACCTGCTGCAAAACAACTAAGCCCATGCACGAACCCACTTGCTACAAGTACTGAAGCTCGCGTGCCCCAGAGCCTGTGCTCCCCAACAAGAGAGGCCACCAAGAGCAATGAGAAGCCCACGCACCACAGTGAAGAGTGGTCCCCACTCAGCACAACTAGAGAAAAGCCCACACAGCAACAAAGACCTAGCACAGCCAATAAATAAATAAAACTGGATTTTAAAATGTAGGCAGATATTTTAAAATTTAACTCCAGTGATTATAATTTCATGGAAGATAATCTAAGTGATTATACAGAAAGTTAATATTTTATATANTATAAAGAAGGCTGAGTGCTGAAGAATTGATAACTTTTGAACTGTGGTATTGGAGAAGACTCTTGAGAGTCCCTTGGGCTGCAAGGAGATCCAGCCAGTCCATTGTGAAGGAGATCAGTCCTGGGTGTTCATTGGAGGGACTGATGTTGAAGCTGAAACTCCAATACTTTGGCCACCTCATGCGAAGAGCTGACTCATTTGAAAAGACTCTGATGCTGGGAAAGATTGAGGGCAGGAGGAGAAGGGGACGACAGAGGATGAGATGGTTGGATGGCATCACCGACTCAATGGACACGGGTTTAGGTGTATTCTGGGAGTTGGTGATGGACGGGCAGGCCTGGTGTGCTGCGGTTCATGGGGTCACAAAGAGTTGGACACAACTGAGTGACTGAACTGAACTGAATCTAAGTGATACTGTAACTTATATTTAACCTATACTCCTCTTCAGTGCCTAGAAGTGTTTTTGAGAATAACATTTATTGATGTTAACTTCTTTGTAACAGGGACTGACATATTTGTCTTGAAGTGTTTATTATTCTGTTCAGGTTTGTCATTCTGTTTTGTTGTTCAGTCGCTAAATCATGCCCAACTCTTTTGTGACCCTGTGGTCTGTAGCCCACCGGGCTTCTCTGTCCATGGGGTTTTGCAGGCAGGAATACTGGAGTGGGTTACCATTTCCTTCTCCAGGGAATCTTCCTGACCCAAGGATAATTCTATTTGGTTTATACCTAAATCAAAATACCAGTTTTCCTTATCAACATCTCCCATGAAACTTATATGGAATTTGCTTATTTATATCATTAAAGCTGATCAAAAGATAGGATAAAACCTTTTATTTCATTTCACCAATTTATTTTCTTTTAATACCAGCATTTCTTTTGAGCTTTTGGTGTGAATGATGAGTGTACCAAGTTAAACTCATAGCCCAGGACCAGTCTTACCTGATCCTTCCTTAACTGACCACTTCAGCACCCTGGTAGGAGTTTCAGAATAGCAGTAGTGATCAAAATGCCTAAAAGGATCAGTTTTTATTTCTTTAATAGTGTTTAGTTGAATGAGAAGATTCCTAACATAGCTTTTAATTTTTAACCAAAATGGGCAAAATATATCTTCTCTAGTAATATGTCATGTGACCAAATATAGCTGTTCTTCCTTACAAAAGAGTACATTTTTTTTCAGACTTCCCTTTAAGGTAGTCATTTATTTTTTCATAATGTTTTTGGAACCCTTGCTGCATCAAATGCTACAACAATTGGCCTATTTGTTAAAAAAAAATGTAGCTGATTAAACTTTTGGGAACTCAATATTAGGGTTGGCTTAAAAGAATGAGTGTAATGTTTTAGTAAGAAAATGTTATCCTGACAAGAATGCTTTAAAAGTGAGATCATTGTTGATTTTGGAAGCACTGGCATTGTAATTAGTCATGGTTTAAAAATGAAGTAACTTGAAATATCATCATAAAGTATTGTTTGATCTGAAAGAAGACAGTGAACATTTTTGGTAATTCTTAGCATGCTCCCTGGTGTGATTCATTTATTCGTTTTATTTGTGGAATTTAGCTTACTGAAATTCCTGTAACTAGATTTTTCCCAGTGTTTCTAATAGCTGAATTAACTATTTTATGTACCTTGAGAACCAATTAGTACATTATTCTTCATTGTATAAATATACGTTATTTTAAACAATTATCTTGTGGAAACTAGTAAAACTGAGAGTGATTATTTACTTGACAGAAAAATATTAACTAAAAATTAACTAAATATTAACTAAAAAAATAAGCCATTATACTACATTTAAAATTAAAGTTATAAAGCAAATATCTTTGTGGAGAATAACTGGATTATTTATGTTTTGAGCAACAGTGATGTTGATGGTTTGGTAGTGTGAAAGATGATGCAGTGTTCAGGATTAACTAAGGAATTACTCAGCTATGGGGTATAATTTTATTTATTCATTAATCATTTTAGAAATGATTATTCAGCAGTTGTATCATGTGGTACTTTGGATTTAAAGGTTAATAAGCCATGTTTACTGCACTCAAAATTCTTGCAGTAGTAAAAGATAGTATGTATCTGTTTTAATAGACAAGTACCTTAATTAAACTATTAATGAAGTATAAAGGGTAGTGGTAGTAAGTACAGTAGAGTGGAATTCTGTTTCCAGTGTATTACTTGCTAGCTACAGGCAAGTCAGTTAAACTGCACATAGGTAGATGTAGTATTACAGTGCTTTGCATGTTTTGATTTTTAGGAGAGGGTTTTCATCCTGCTACTTCACAAATCCTACAACATTGTTTATTTCATTGTGTGTGTGCTTAGTTGCTCAGTCGTGTCCTACTCAGGCTGTAGCCTGCCAAACTCCTCTCTTCGTGGGATTTTTCAGGCAAGAACACTGGAGCAGTTTGCCATTCCCTCCTCCAGGGAATCTTCCTGACCCAGGGATCAAACCTGCATCTCTTGTGTCTCCTGCATTGCAGGTGGATTCTTCACCTGCTGAGCCATTGGGGAAACCCAGTTATGTCATTTTAAAAGTAATATAAACTTTAGAAATAGAACCTAGAAAGAGAAAAAAATGTATGCACTTTATTATAGATCAGTTGGGCTTCCCTGATTGCTCAGTTGGTAAAGAATCCGCCTGCAATGCAGGAGACCCCAGTTCGATTCCTGCGTTAGGAGGATCTGCTGGAGAAGGGATAGGCTACCCACTCCAGTGTTCTTGAGTTTCCTTTGTGGCTCAGCTGGTAAAGAATCTGCCTGCACTGTAGGAGACCTGGGTATGATCCCTTGGTTGGGAAGATCCCCTGGAGAAGGGAAAGGCTACCTACCCCAGTATTCTGACCTGGAGAATTCCATAGACTGTATAGTCCATGGGGTCACAAAGAGTCGGACATGCCTGAGTTACTTTCACTTTCACTTTATAGATCAAATCAGTCCAGTTCGTTCGTTCAGTTGTGTCCGACTCTTTGTGACACCATGGACTGCAGCACGCCGGCCTCCCTGTCCATCACCAACTCCTAGAGCTTCCTCAAGCTCATGTCCATCGAGTTGGTGATGCTCTCCAATCATCTCATCCTCTGTTGTTCCATTCTCCTCCTGCCTTCATTCTTTCCCAGCATTAGGGTCTTTTCCAATGAGTCAGTTCTTCACATCAGGTGGCCAAAGTATTGGAGTTTCAGCTTCAGCATTAGTCCTCCCAATGAACATTCAGGACTGATTTCCTTTAGTACTGACTGGTTGGATCTCCTTGCAGTCCAAGGGACTCTCAAGAGTCTTCTCCAGCACCACTGTTCAAAAGCATCAATTCTTTGGCATTCACCTTTCTTTATAGTCCAACTCTCACATCCATACATGACTTCTGGGAAAAACATAGCTTTGACTAGATGGACCTTTTTTTGGCAAAGTAATTTCTCTGCTTTTTAATATGCTGTCTAGGTTGGTCATAGCTTTTCTTCCAAGGAGCAAGTGTCTTTTAATTTCATGGCTGCAGTCACCATCTGTAGTGATTTTGGAGCCCCCCAAAATAAAGTCTCTCATTGTTTTCCCATCTATTTGCCATGAAGTGATGGGACCAGGTGCCATGATCTTAGTTTTCTGAATACTGAGTTTTAAGCCAACTTTTTCACTCTCCTCTTTCACTTTCATCAACAGGCTCTTTAGTTCTTTTTCACTTTGCCATGAGGGTGGTATCATCTGCATATCTGACATTATTGATATTTTTCCCAGCAATCTTAATTCCAGCTTGTGCATACTTTTTATATTTTGAATTGATATTTTTCCTCCAGGTTTTAAAGTGACTAGCTTTGTGAGATATATATATTCATAAGTATACTATACATTTATATATATGTGTGTGTATATATGTATACACACACATTTTTTCTTTGCGTTATTAGAGAGTCTTTATATGATCATTTTAATGACCACATTATCTATCAGTTGGTTCTATCATACTTTATTCTTAGGGGAGGTTATCAATAACTTTTTTTGTATTGTTATTTTAAGATGTATAATTCATTGGAAACAGAGGCCAATGTATTACATGTTTATCTCAAATAGCTGAGGAAAATATGTCTTAGCCACAGTTATTTTATAAGGCCTGAGAAAAAATTCAACATATATTTGAGTCATCACACAATTTTAGCCTATTCTGCCACACAGGTTGCCACCTCTGCAATGCACTTGGTACAAATACACAGTCTGTAACATAGCTACTTCCTGTGTACACTAAAGGCAGTATTTCATATTCCATTGTGTATGGAAATGATGCTATTCTTGAAATGAAGAATACTTTAATACTTTTAGTGGTCAGTTAGAATAAATTACCTCACTCCTAAAAGTAAAACACCGAAGTATCTTCATTCTCTTTCTCTCCCAGTCTCTGCCTCTTACCATTTCAGATAATATTTCTTGATGAATTTAAAATACATGCAGACTGTTCATATAATACCTTGACCTCTAAGTTTCATGACTTCCTTGCCTCTGGTGATCTTGTGCCTGTTTTAGCCATCCATCCCACAGTTGTACCCTAGATCTTGTCATTACTAATAATTGCACATGGTCTGTGTAGTAATACCCAACGATATCTACCACCTCCCACATTTCCAGCTTTCTCTGTTCAATTTCTTACTCCAATTAGCTTAAATTCTTTGATTTACCATTTTATTATTTTCTATTATTTCTCTCCTCTTGTTATACTTACCTTGGAGAAACTTCAGTTCAGTTCAGTCACTCAGTCATGTCCGACCGACTCTTTGTGATCCCGTGGGCTGCTTCACGCCAGGCTTCCCTGTCTGTCACTAACTCCCAGAGCTTACTCAAACTCAAGTCCATCGAGTTGGTGATGCCATCCAACCATCTCGTCCTCTGTCGTCCCCTTCTCCTCCTGCCTTCAATCTTTCCCAGCATCAGGGTCTTTTCCAACGAGTCAGTTCTTCGCATCAGGTGGCCAAAGGATTGTCATTTAAGCTTCAGCATCAGTCCTTCCAATGAATATTCAGGGCTGATTTCCTTTAGGATTGACTGGTTTGGTTAAATCCTACCTTTAGCTCCTCTGTACCTGCACTCATGAGGAATAGGTGAGGAAATGGGAATAATAATGCTTTCCGGTCTCACTTTAGAGGGATCACTGATCTTAAGTGAGTTCTAATATGAGCAGTCGTCCTAAGTGTCCACAGCCTTTCACTTTACCTGTTGTCTGAATTAGTACTTCACATTACATTACTCTCTCTTATAGAACCTCTTTTTTCCACTCCTTATTCAAAGCTGTTGTTGTTGTTGCTCAGTTGCTGAGTCGTGTCGGACTCTGTGACCCCATGGACATGCACTTCAGGCTCCTTTGTGCTCCACTATCTCCTGGAGTTTGCTCAGATTCGTATCCATTAAGTTGGTGATACTATCTAACCATCACGTTCTCTCTGACCCCTTCTTCTTTTGCCTTCAATCTTTCCCAGCAACAAGGTCTTTTCTAGTGAACTGGCTCTTTGCATTAGGTAGCCAAAGTATTGGAGGTTCAGCAACAGTCCTTCAAATGAATATTCAGGGCTGATTTTCTTTAGGATTGACTGGCTTGATCTCCTTGCAGTCCATGGTACTCTGAAGAGTCATTGCCAGCACACAGTTGGACAGCATTAATTCTTTGTCACTCAGCCTTCTTTATGGTTCAACTTTCACATCTATATGTGACTACTGGAAAAACCATAACTTTAAAGACACTTGATCCCTGGAAGGAAAGCAGTGGCAAACCTAGACAGCATATTAAAAAGCAGAGACATCACTTTGCTGATGGAGGTCTTTATAGTCAAAGCTGATGACTTCATTTGATACAGCATTGATGATGCTGAAGTAATCAGAAGAGAACTTGCGTATCCTCTGTCAACCAAATCTGTCAGCCTACCTGCATTTGTATCTTCATTTGCTGCTTTCCTTCCTTTTGAACTGCCCTTACTCCGAGACCACCCACCTGTGCATTCGATCATCTTCTCAAGTTCTCAAAAGTTGGCTCCTGCACTTGTCCCCTCTTCTTCTCTATCATCAGTTTTTCTTCTACTGCATCATTTCCAAAAACATAAACATGCTGACGTACCTTGCATTTCTCTTGCCCCATTGCACAGCTGTCCTTTACAGAAAAGTTTTTACATACTCTGTCTCCACTTCCTGTCCTCCCATTCTCTTGAACCAGTTCAGTCAGTTTTCACCATGTTAACTTCTATCCCATCCTATAGAAGCTGCTCTTATCAAGGTCAGCAGTGATCTACATGTTGCCAAACACCATGATCATTTATCAGTGTTCCTCCTCCTGGAATTTTCAGTATTCAACACAGTTGATCACTTTCCTTGAAACACTTTTTGAACTTGGCTTCCTTGGATACTACTCTTGTGATTTTTCTTCTGCCTCAGTGATTGTTTGTTCCCTGCCTGTCTCCTTTGTTCATTGCGCTTCAACTTAATCTGAAATGATGGAGTACTTGTGTCCAGATACTCAGTTGTCACATTTTATGTAACTATCTAACTTTCATTAAATGTCATTTATATATTGGTAACTCCCAAATTTCATTCTTTAATACTTTTTCCTCTCATAACTCCAGATTCATTATCCACCTGCCTACCCTACAACCCAGTCTCAAACCTAATCTGTTCAAAACTAAATTTTTACTTCCCATATCCCTTCTTTTCTCAGTCAGCCTCTTTGCAGTTAGTAAGAATTTGCTTTTTCTAGTTGCTCAGGCCAAACTCTTTGGAATTGTCCTTGATTCTTTCCTTTCTTTTGCACCCTGTGTCCACATTGGGTCAACTCTAGAATATATCAAAAATCTTACCACTTCTCACCATCCCAGCAACTACCACCCTATTCCAGGCCTGCATCAGCTCTTGACTGGTGAGGTGCAGTAGCTTTCTGGTTGGCATCTCCATTTCTCTCTCGGCCTCTGTGGTATTTTATCTACATGGCAGCCAGAGGGATCATTAAAAAATACAAGTCACATCATAGCACATGCCTCTGCTCAAAACCTACCACTTGCCTCCTGTCTCACTCAGAATAAAATCCAGGGGCCTCATCATGCCCTATAAGGCATGCCCTCCTGCAGTGTATGGTGTCTCCCTATACTCAGCTTGTAGACATTGTGTCTCCCTCTCTGTCACTGTAATCCTGCCACACTGATGGCCTTGTTGTGTGTCAGATGCACCTAGCGTCATCCTCTTGCATCACTTATCCACTTCTTGTCAATAGTCTGTTCCTGAAAATAACACATTTTGCACTAAAACACTAATAGGGAGTCTATTTATCATTGTTTAGCATGGGAAAAATTGTGGTTACATAAAATCCATGTATCAATGACTAATTATTATGTTAATGTTAAATGTTGTGCCCCATCACCAAGCATTCATATGATTGTTAATAGGCAATTTTGTGTGTAGTAATACTTGCTCTTCTATTATAATTGCTGTTCTCAATTGCTTTTATTCTTCACCATTAAAAAAAAATACTTCCTCAACTTTTGAGGGGCACTTATTATGTAACAATAGGGAAAAATAAGAGCAAATAATGAAACTCACTATAGAAATTTGTCAGGACAAGTGAAAAATAGCAGAAAATGCCCACACTGAAAATGAGGTTCTCATAGTGTGTCTTTGCTCTAGCAACCTTCCCAATAGTCTGAATAAAAGTCTGAATTATACCAGTTGTATTCAGAATGTAACTTAAAAATGTACTTACGAGTTGTTTTGTTAAATTTTTTTTTTTGGTCAAGTTTTAGAGACAAGCATCCATTTTCTTATGAAAACACTGACAAAAAAACATTGGCTAGTAAGATATATCTCTTCTCTATGATGGTTGTATATTGAAAACCATGATGTGCGCGCTCAGTTGCTGAGTTGTGTCCAACTCTTTGAGACTCCTTAGACTGTGGCCTGCCAGGCTTCTCTGTCCAGATAAATCATACCAATAAAATCAAGTGCTATAAATCTTAAACTTATACAGTAATGTATGGCAATTGTTTTTCAGTAAAACTGAAAAATCCAAAACCAAGACGCCTTCACCCAGGGAACAACATTCTGTGGAGTGTGCCATTATTTATTAATGAAGTGCATGCATGCATTGCATTATTGCTACATGTATACATATTTTTTGTAATGTTTATTTTATTACATATATAGTAAGAGACAAAGATTTATGAAACATACCACCTGGCCCAGTTAATAAAAATTCTCATCAGACTTTACATGGTAATTCTATTTTATTTTTTGAAGAATGACCATACTATTTTCCATAGTGGTTAACAGTTTACATTTCCGTCAGCAATGCAGAATGATTCCAATTTGTCTGCATCCTTGCCAATAACTTGTTGCTTTCTGTTTTGTTTTTTTAAATAATGGTCGTTCTAATGGATGTGAAGTGGTTTTGATTTGTGTTTTCCTAATTATTAATGTTCTTGAATATCTCTTCATATTTTTATTGGCCATTTGTATATTTTCTTTGAAGAAATGTCTGTTCAATCCTTTGCCCATTTTTAAATCGGGTTGTTTATTTTGTTGTTGTTGAACATCTAAATATTTTATGTAGTAAAATATTCTAAAATTCTTAACACCTGTCTTTTTTCTCACTATTAGTGGTGCAAAGTACAATTTGCTAGCTCATACTACCCTGAGCTTGGAAAGTGCTGAGGATAGCTTCAAGACTCATAATCTCTCTGTTAATGGGAATGGTAAGTACGGTATTTATTTTACACGTTATGTCAATATATGTGTCGTGACAGTAATAACTGCTGATTTTAATATGTTTCTCTGAAGTGACTATTGGCTTATATGAGATAGGCATGAGTGATTCTGTGGATTCTTTCAAATGTGTCTGTCCCTTTTCCCCAAAAGTGAAAAGTTTATTTTTTTCTCTGTCTCCTGTGTGCTAGAGATTTGTTTGTGAGGCTTGCTTGTTAAGAACAGAAAGGTTTTGCATTTTCTGAATCCTTTTCTTTGACTTGAAATGGGTGATTTCACCACTCTTCTGTTAATAGTTGTCAAAGACCTATCTTATTTTTGAATTTGTAATTGAGGAAACCAACCTGTCTATTGGTAGAAAGCAGAGGATATAAGGGAAAAGTGGGGCTAAATTAATCTTAAACATTCCAGTGCACCTGCATCGAACCTAGACTGGCGATTTGTTTCTTATATGATATTAAACATGTTTCAATGCCATTCTCCCAAATCATCCCACCCTCTTCCTCTCCCACAGAGTCCAAAAGACTGTTCTATACATCTGTGTCTATTTTGCTGTCTCGCATACAGGGTTATCGTTACCATCTTTCTAAATTCCATATATATGCGTTAGTATATTGTATGGTGTTTTTCTTTCTGGCTTACTTCACTCTGTATAATCAGCTCCAGTTTCATCCACCTCATTAGAACTGATTCAAATGTATTCTTTTTAATGGCTGAGTAATACTCCATTGTGTATATGTACCACAGCTTTCTTATCCATTTGTCTGCTGATGGACATCTAGGTTGCTTCCATGTCCTGGCTATTATAAACAGTGCTGTGATGAACATTGGGGTACACGTGTCTCTTTCAATTCTTGTAGAGGATTGAAATTTCCTCGGTGTGTATGCCCAGCGGTGGAATTGCTAGGTCATATGGCAGTTCTATTTCCAGTTTTTTAAGGAATCTCCACACTGTTCTCCATAGTGGCTGTACTAGTTTGCATTCCCACCAACAGTGTAAGAGGGTCCCCTTTTCTCCACACCCTCTCCAACATTTATTGCCTGTAGACTTTTGGATAGCAGGCATTCTGACTGGCATGAAATGGTACCTCATTGTGGTTTTGATTTGCATTTCTCTGATAATGAGTGATGTTGAGCATCTTTTCATGTGTTTGTTAGCCATCTGTATGTCTTCTTTGGAGAAATGTCTATTTAGTTCTTTGGCCCATTTTTTGATTGGGTCTTTTATTTTTCTGGAATTGAGCTGCAGGAGTTACTTGTATATTTTTGAGATTAGTTGTTTGTCAGTTGCTTCATTTGCTATTATTTTCTCCCATTCTGAAGGCTGTCTTTTCACCTTGCATATAGTTTCCTTTGTTGTGCAGAAGCTTTTAATTTTAATTAGGTCCCATTTGTTTATTTTTGCTTTTATTTCCAGTATTCTGGGAGGTGGGTCATAGAGGATCCTGCTGTGATTTATGTCAGAGAGTGTTTTGCCTATGTTCTCCTCTAGGAGTTTTATAGTTTCTGGTCTTACATTTAGATCTTTAATCCATTTTGAGTTTATTTTTGTGTATGGTGTTAGAAAGTGTTCTAGTTTCATTCTTTTACAAGTGGTTGACCAGTTTTCCCAGCACCGCTTGTTAAAGAGATTGTCTTTAATCCATTGTATATTCTTGCCTCCTTTATTAAAGATAAGGTGTCCATAGGTGTGTGGATTTATCTCTGGGCTTTCTATTTTGTTCCATTGATCTGTATTTCTGTCTTTGTGCCAGTACCATACTGTCTTGATGACTGTGGCTTTGTAGTAGAGCTTGAAGTCAGGCAAGTTGATTCCTCCAGTTCCATTCTTCTTTCTCAAGATTGCTTTGGCTATTCGAGGTTTTTTGTATTTCCATACAAATTGTGAAATTCTTTGTTCTAGCTCTGTGAAAAATATCGCTGGTAGTTTGATAGGGATTGCATTGAATCTATAGATTGCTTTGGGTAGTATACTCATTTTCACTATATTGATTCTTCCAATCCATGAACAGGGTGTATTTCTCCATTTATTAGTGTCCTCTTTGATTTCTTTTACCAGTGTTTTATAGTTTTCTCTTTAGTTTCTTTAGGTAGATATATTCCTAAGTATTTTATTCTTTTCTTTGCAATGGTGGATAGAACTTTTTCTGTTTTCTCATTATTAGTGTATAGAATGCAAGGGATTTCTGTGTGTTGATTTTATATCCTGCAACTTTACTATATTCATTGATTAGCTCTAGTAATTTTCTGGTGGAGTCTTTAGGGTTTTCTATGTAGAGGATCATGTCACCTGCAAACAGTAAGAGTTTTACTTCTTCTTTTCCAATTTGGATTCCTTTTATTTCTTTTTCTGCTCTGATTGCTGTGGCCAAAACTTCCAGAACTATGTTGAATAGTAGTCGTGAAAGTGGGCACCCTTGCCTTGTTCCTGACTTTAGGGGAAATGCTTTCAATTTTTCACCATTGAGGATAATGTTTGCTGTGGGTTTGTCATATATAGCTTTTATTATGTCAAGGTATGTTCCTTCTATTCCTGCTTTCTGGAGTGTTTTTATCATAAATGGATGTTAAATTTTGTCGAAGGCTTTCTCTGCATCTATTGAGATAATCATATGGATGACCCAGAGGGATGTTCTGGGAAGGGAGGTGGGAGGGGGGTTCAGGATTGGGAACATGTGTACACCCGTGGCAGATTCATGTTGATGTATGGCAAAACCAATACAATATTGTAAGGTAAAAAAAAAAAAAAACCTGAAGAAAAAATAATCTTAAACATTTTTCTCTAGATGATAATTGGTAGTTATAATTTGTTAAAAAGAAATAGATAGCAGGGTGAAGAAGGGAGGAGAGTGATTAGGAAGATTTGTAAAATTTAGCATAAGCACTCTCCACACTCTCGGATTACTTTTAGCCATGATGAAAAATATACAGTAGTGTTGGTAAAGTAGATTGGAAATATGATTTGGATTATTTATTTTTTCATTTTTCAAGGTAGAATATATAAAATCATGTACTACCTTACTAATGCTTTTTGTTGTAAAGAGAGATGACTCTATACATTTTTAAAATTTCACACTAAAATATTACATTAAAAATAGAGAAAATTTCATAAAATGTAAATGTGCAGTTTAACAAATAATTATGATATGAATAGGGCTTCCTTGGTGGCTCAGAGGTTAAAAATCCTTGTGTGTTATATAATACCTTATTACATCTGGGATCATTTTCCTCCTGTGTGAAGTATAATCCTTAGAATTTATTTTAGTATGTTAAGTTAGTATCATACCTCTTGGTTCTTTGTGTTTGTCTGAAGATGACTTTGTTTAGCTTCACTCTTAAAAGGCATTTTTTATATGGTGTAGAAGTTTGGCACTTTAATATTTTTCTTTTTGAATATTAAAGCTATAATTCCACTACCTTCTGGTGTCTTGTGAAAAGTGAAAGTGAAAGTGGTTCAGTCGTGGCCAACTCTTTGCGACCCCATGGACTATATAGTCCATGGAATTCTCCAGGCCAGAATACTGGAGTAGGTAGCCTTTCCCTTCTCCAGGGGATCTTCCCAACCCAGGGATTGAACCGGGGTCTCCTGCATTGCAGGTGGATTCTTTACCAACTGAGCTATCAGGGTCTTGAACTGGCTATTAAAAATCATTTGTCAGCGTGTTGCTTCTGTGACGATAACTTTTCATTTTTTTCTTTGTCTTTGGTTTTCTGAAGCTTCACCATGCTATAGGTGAAGAATTTAGTTTTATTTATGATGCTTTTGGAAATCTTGAACTTCTTTATGCTGATTGATGTCTTTCATTATTCTGGACAAAATCTTGTCTATTCAGACAACCTCTGGTCCCTTCTCTTGCCTTTCCTCCTCTAGCATTCTTATTAAACCTATGTTAATCTTTCTGACTGTGTTCTCTCTTTTTATTATCATTTATGATCTATTCTTCATCTTTTTTTTCTCTTTGCTACTTTTCCTAGAATTTTAATGCATTTTTTAATTTCCTTTATTCTCTTTGCAGCTCTGTCTGATCTGCTGTTGACTCTGTATACCAAGTTCTTCATTTCATTTATTGTACTTCTTGTTTCTAGAAGTTCTGTTTGATTTTTTTCTCAAATCTGCTATGCCACTTTATATTCCCTGCATGCACTGTTAATATTATCTTTCAGGTTTTTATTAAAAGAGTGAGTATAGCTATTTTATAGTCTATGGTCTTTCTTTCAGTTTCTATTTTTTTTTGTAACTGGTTACCACTCAGTTTCTTCATGTATAGTTATTTTCATGTACTTGTCATTATAATTGACTGTTTACATAGCAAAATAAATTAATGCTTAGTATCTGCTTCTGGCAGGAACTCAGAGAGACTAGGCTCACTTTATCCAAAGACCATGTCTGAGTTTCTCTGGATCCCTTCATCCCTACTTCCAGACAGTGGGAATCCTGGGCAGTTAGACTGGTTTATTTATGGAAGGAAATGGCAACCCATTCCAGTTTTCTTGCCTGGAAAATCCCATGGACAGAGAAGCCTGGTAGGCTACAGTCCACGGGGTTGCAAAAAGTTGGACATGACTGAGCGACTTCACTTTCACTACCCAGTTGGTGATTCCTTTGGGCTATCACTTAATATGAGGAATCTTCCCATTAATCTGCCTGTGTTGTTAAAGTCTAGACTGACTTCTGGTCTACTTCCCTCATCTTGCAGGATCTTTAAATAATACATTGGATTAGCTGGGATTAGCAAATGCTCTCAAGACAAACAGATTCTGTGCTCATTTAACTTACTGGTTCTCATTTATCAGATTTGTACGGGTAGTTTCTTTTAGTTTGTTACCTCTTTGTTGCTCTAAAGTTTTTTAAATAGATTTGGTTCAGCATTTTATAGTAGTTTTCAGTGGGAGGATTGGTCTGAACAATTCAATTGAGCTTTCTTTCGCCCACAACTTCAAGTTTGTAATAAATAATATTAGCATTATCAGTTAGCAAATTGGAAAACTTGGCAAATTAAGTTTTAATTCCATTTTGTGTCAGTTTTCTAGAATTATTGATGTTATCACCATATATTGAGTGCCTGTTATATTCCAGACATATTCAGCCTTGAGAAAGAAAATTCTGTGATATGTGACCTCATGAATGATCTTTGACATTATGCTAACTGAAATAGCCAGTCACAGGACAAATACTACCTGATTCCACTTACATGAAGTGTCTGAAATAGACAGACTGTTAGAAGCAGAGCATAGTTTACTATGAGAGTTACTGTGGCAGTGATTAGGGGTTTGGAAGAAGAGAAAGGGGGTGCTAATAAACTGGTATAAAGCTTCCGTTATGCAAGGTGAATGAGATCTAGAGAACAACATGTGACATAGGTTAAAAATACTGTATTGTTCTCCCCAAAATCTGTTGAGAGTAGGGTATCCTATTACATGTTCTTATGCTAAAGCAGTTTTTATTTTTAGTCTCCGTGAGATATAGTTATTAGGGAGCATTACAATGAAGTGATTAATAATGGAGACGATGGAGCCATCAGCCATGGATTCGTATTCTAGTTCTACCACTGGCTAACTCTGTGACTGTCCCAAGTTCCTTATTTTGTTATCATTTACATTTTACAGATGAGTAAAATACAGCTTAGAGAATGTAATGTGCCAGATTATGTAGCTAGCTAGTGTTCAAGCCAGACTCTAAATAATCCAAGATAGGTGGTGCTTTTTCTGCTATGTGTTCTGGTTAGGCATATATTATTACTGATAAAGCACCTGAAAATTCAAAATACTATCGATTTGTTAATAATGGAATTGATGATGAAAGATCCTATTCTTTCAACTAAATCATCAGAAAGACTGTTGAAATGAATAAAATTCACAAAGAAAGCATCAATTTCATCATTGTCCTTTGTTGTTAGTATTCTTTAAGATATTACTAGATTCTCCTTTAATAAAATGTGCATGAGCAAATAAGCATAAGAACTATGTGGTATATTTCTTTCTAAGAGATACACAGTAGAGATTAGCATATTGAGCATTCACGTGAAGTCGCCTCAGTCATGTCCGACTCTTTGTGCCCCTGTGGACTGTTGCCCACCAGGCTCCTCTGTCCATGGGTTCTCCAGGCAAGAATACTGCAGTGGGTGGCCATGCTCTCCTCCAGAGTATCTTCCTGACCCAGGGATTAAACCCACATCGGTTATGTCTCCTGCATTGGCACCAGTACCACCTGGGAAGCCTGAGTAGGATATTAAAGACTATGAAAAGACCAGTGCTTACAGCAGTAATACCCCAGAACAGTTTACAGCCGAACTTGTAATTACACTGGAGAAAATTTAGGAACACTAGCCTATATGCCAAATTCTTTTGATGTGATAAGTATGTTCCTAGAATGTGTGTGTCAGTTCAGTTCAGTTCAGTTGCTCAGTCGTGTCCGACTCTTTGCGACCCCATGATCGCAGCACGCCAGGCCTCTCTGTCCATCACCATCTCCCAGGGTTCACTCAGATTCACGTCCATCGAGTCAGTGATGCTATCCAGCCATCTCATCCTTTGTCATCCCTTTCTCCTCCTGCCCCCAATTCCTCCCAGCAACAGAGTCTTTTCCAATGAGTCAACTCTTCACATGAGGTGGCCAAAGTACTGGAGTTTCAGCTTCAGCATCATTCCTTCCAAAGAAATCCCAGGGCTGAACTCCTTCAGAATGGACTGGTTGGATCTCCTTGCAGTCCAAGGGACTCTCAAGAGTCTTCTTCAACACTACAGTTCAAAAGCATCAATTCTTCAGCGCTCAGCTTTCTTCACAGTCCAACTCTCACATCCATACATGACTACTGGAAAAACCATAGCTTTGACTAGACAGACAAAAGTAATGTCCCTGCTTTTGAATAGGCTATCTACGTTGATCATAACTTTTCTTCCAAGGAGTAAGCGTCTTTTAATTACATGGCTGCAGTCACCATCTGCAGTGATTTTGGAGCCCCCAAAAATAAAGTCTGACACTGTTTCCACTGTTTCCCCATCTATTTGCCATGAAGTGATGGGACCAGATGCCATGATCTTAGTTTTCTGAATGTTGAGCTTTAAGCCAACTTTTTCATTCGCCTCTTTCACTTTCATCAATAGGCTTTTTAGTTCCTCTTTACTTTCTGCCATAAGAGTGGTGTCATCTGCATATCTGAGGTTATTGATATTTCTCCTGGCAATCTTGATTCCAGCTTGTGTTTCTTCCAGTCCAGCATTTCTCATGATGTACCCTGCATAGAAGTTAAATAAGCAGGGTGACAATATACAGCTTTGACGTACTTTTCCTATTTGGAACCAGTCTGTTGTTCCATGTCCAGTTCTAACTGTTGCTTTCTGACCTGCATACAGATTTCTCAAGAGGCAGGTAAGGTGGTCTGGTATTTCCATCTCTTTCAGAATTTTCCACAGTTTATTGTGATCCACACGGTCAAAGGTTTTGGCATAATCAATAAAGCAGAAATAGATGTTCTTCTGGAACTCTCTTGCTTTTTTGATGATCTAGTGGATGTTGGCAATTTGATCTCTGGTTCCTCTGCCTTTTCTAAAACCAGCTTGAACATCAGGAAGTTCACAGTTCACATGTTGCTGAAGCCTGGCTTGGAGAACTTTGAGCATTACTCTACTAGCATGTGAGATGAGTGCAGTTGTGCGGTAGTTTGAGCATTCTTTGGCATTGCCTTTCTTTGGGATTGGAATGGAAACTGACCTTTTCCAGTCTGTGGCCACTGCTGAGTTTTCCAAATGTGCTGGCATATTGAGTGCAGCACTTTCACAGCATCATCTTTCAGGATTTGAAAGAGCTCAACTGGAATTCCGTCACCTCCACTAGCTTTGTTCATAGTGATGCTTTCTAAGGTCCACGTGACTTCACATTCCCGGATGTCTGGCTGTAGATGAGTGATAACACCATCATGATTGTCGGTCGTGAAGATCTTTTTTGTACAGTTCTTCTGTGTATTCTTGCCACCTCTTCTTAATATCTTCTGCTTCTGTTAGGTCCAGACCATTTCTGTCCTTTATCGAGCCCATCTTTGCATGAAATGTTCCCTTGGTATCTCTAATTTTCTTGAAGAGATCTCTAGTCTTTCCCATTCTGTTGTTTTCCTCTATTTCTTTGCATTGGTTGCTGAAGAAGGCTTTCTTATATCTTCTTGCTATTCTTTGGAATTCTGCATTCAGATGTTTATATCTTTCCTTTTCTCCTTGGCTTTTCGCCTTTCTTCTTTTCACAGCTATTTGTAAGACTTCCCCAGACAGCCATTTTTCTTTTTTGCATTTCTTTTCCATGGGGATGGTCTTGATCCCTGTCTTCTGTACAGTGTCACGAACCTCATTCCCTAGTTCATCAGGCACTCTTATCTATCAGATCTAGGCCCTTAAATCTATTTCTCACTTGCACTGTATAATCATAAGGGATTTGATTTAGGTCATACCTGAATGGTCTAGCAGTTTTCCCTACTTTCTTCAATTTGAGTCTGAATTTGGCAATAAGGAGTTCATGATCCGCAGTCAGCTCCGGTCTTTTTTTTGTTGACTGTATAGAGCTTCTCCATCTCTGGGTGCAAAGAATATAATCAATCTGATTTTGGTGTTGACCATCTGGTGATGTCCATGTGTAGAGTCTTCTCTTGTGTTGTTGGAAGAGGGTGTTTGCTATGACCAGTGCATTTTCTTGGCAAAACTCGATTAGTTTTTGCCCTCCTTCATTCCGCATTCCAAGGCTAAATTTGCCTGTTACTCCAGGTGTTTCTTGACTTCCTACTTTTGCATTCCAGTCCCCTGTAATGAAAAGGACATCTTTTTTAGGTATTAGTTCTAAAAGGTCTTGTAGGTCTTCATAGAATCATTCAACTTCAGCTTCTCCAGCATTACTGGGTGGGGCATAGACTTGGATTACTGGGATAATGAATGTTTTGCTTTGGAGATGAACAGAGTAAATGTGTGTAAATGAAAATCTTGTAAATCAATTATATTTTGGGAAAAAAGTATATAATTAAAAATAAACACAATTTTATATAGGAAAAAGTCATTCTTTGTTAATTAATGTATGTTTAATAAGGTTTTCATAAATAAAGTTATGTCAGTGTCTCCCAAATACTATAAAGAGAATATACAATATTTTTGAAATTTATAACTCAACTTTACTGCTCTTACTAGTTGAAGGAAAAAGCCAAAATGGTATCTTAAGGCTTGTATTTGTCATCAAGAAATTTTTATACTTTTTATAAAACAGTGAAACCACATTGTAAAGGTTGACTGACGTGGAACTGAGATGTTATCTGGATTCTTTCTCTTGCCTTTGTTTTGTTGTCACTGTCATTTTAAAACTCCATTTTGTTCCCCATCTGAAACTACAGATGAATTAGATAAAATCTTCGAGTAATGAAAAGTCAAACTCTGCTTTGACTTCCTGTTTCATTTCATCTTGTCCTAATATCACCCTTGGTTAGAAAAGAAGAATTAAGTATTTTGATTAAATGTGTTGCACAAGACTGGAAAGATAGCATTGAAAAATGGAAAGGATATGGCTTCGGGACTGAGAGTGCCCTGGATATAAAATTATAAGAAGCATCTGTTACATGCCAGATACAGTGATAAATGTCATATATATGCATTTTCTTATTTGATTTCACAACAACCCTAGTACTTTATATGTAGTATTTTTAAGAATGAGAGTTGATACTTGGGCAAGTTAAGTGACCAGCATAGATGCCATCTTTCTTGTTAAAAGTAGAGAGAAGAAGCTGTAGTTCTGTGCTTTATTCTCCAGTGGTCATGAGCTGTAGAGAAATCTACATGGGAAGTAACAGCTGATTTCAGCCTATGTGGCACGTGACCTGTAGAGCAAAGAATTTTACATCGAATATCTGTTTTCAAGGACTGCAACTAAGAAGGAATTATTTTTCTTGGTGTGCCATGAAATCTGAAGTTATTTTCCTAGAGAAACTGTTACATGTGGTGTTTAGGTTCCAGGTATATTTTTGATTGAACAAACTTTATGAACTGGTCTGAAAAACTAATCACTTATGATTCTATTTCTTTAGGAGTTACATCCTAACTTAAAAAAGAAGTCATCCATAAGTCTTGTATGTAAAGAAATTCACTTTGAAACTTTAAATTCATAAATCAAAAATTTGATTTCAGATATATTACTTAGATGCATGCCTTTATATAATGTTTCTTTCATTTCCTGGCTACTTTAAGAAAGGAGATTCTCATTTATTTATATCTGCATTTTAAAATCATTGTCTGTATTGTATTTATATACTTAATTTCTCTCAGATGAAGCCCTTCATTTCTAAAAGATAGCAGTTTTAACAAGGTAATAATAAAAAAGAACAGGCCCAGAAAATTTGTGGTGTGCTATTCTTTAGTAGAATCTTGAGCAGGTAAATTGATCAAAATTATTTTGTTTTGTGCTGTTCATTTGGGCTCCTCAGGTGCCGCTAGTGGTAAAGAACCTGCCTGCCAATGCAGGTTAGAGGTAAGAGACTCGGGTTCGATCCCCGGGTCTGGAAGATCCCCCTGGAGGAGGGCATGGCAACCCACTCCAGTATTCTTGCCTGGAGAATCCCATGGACAGAGGAGCTTGGCGGGCTATAGTCCATGGGGTTGCACAGAAATCAGTCACTACTGAAGCAACTTAGCACCCACATACATGCTCTTCATTTAGGCTGGTCTTTTTCATTTAACTGATGTACCAAACCTTGGCTACATCAATTAAAGATATCTTAAATAATTGTATTTTTACCAAAAGTATTTTATTTTCTAAACTTACTTTTTGGTTAATAATAGTAACAGCTAATGGTTAGTCATTTAATAGGCATTTACCGACAGGGGTGCAGTGAAAACTTTACAAATCTTTTTTTGTATGGTTCAGTGTGAACAAAGGACTACCATATGTTGCATTTTTATTTATACCCTGATACACACAATAAATTATACAGTGCTTTCCTTCCATACAGTTATAAAGGCTGTATACCCACCTGCACTTTAGAGGAGTATCTTAATGTTTTTTGAAAGAACTTTATTAAACAATTACAAACTTATAGAAAAGTTAAAAGTTGAATATCAAGGTCTTTTTGTTTTCCTCAAGAAGTATATAAGAGCATGTTGCTTATCTGATGCTTCATTACTCTCAACTATGTTAGTATCCTGCTAAAAGACATCCAGCTACATCATTACAGCTCTCCAAGTCAGGAAATGAATATTAATGGTATTACTGTTATTCCTATTAAACAGACACTATGTAAATATTTTTCCAGTAATGTCCCTATGACCAAAGGATCCAGTGTAGATTCACTTACTGCATTTAATCATCATGCTTCTTTAGTTTCTTTCAATCTAGATCAGTTCTCCAGTCTTTCCTTGGCTTTCATAACTGTGACATTTTAAAATACCATAGTTATTTTGTAGAAGTTCTCTGTGTTTAGGTTTGTTGAATGTTTTCTGGTGCTAAGACTCAGGATATGCATCTTTGGCAGAAATGTCACAGAAGTGCTGCGTTCTCATTGCATTCTATCAGGTGGCATATTTTGATTCATCCCATTACTGATGATGTTCACTTTGATCGCTTGATTTTAGGGTGTCTGTCAAGCTTCTCTACTGTACAGTTACTCTTTTTGTTTCCCCCTTTTGTAATTAATATATAAACTGTGTGTGGGATGGGGATACTTTGAAACTAAGTATAATATTTATTAGACTTTCAACTTATTCATTGATTTATTTATATAATGACATGGATTCGTGTTTTATAGTTTTACTCAGTACATTATAATCTGTTAATAGTATCTTGTTTATTTTGAGATTAAAATTGTCTCCGTTTTGGCCAGTGGGATTACATTCAAGATGGGTCTCTGTCTTTTTCAATGTCCTCCTCATTCATTGAGTACTTCCTTGCTTCAGACATCACAAGATATTTCAGACTCATCATGTACTTTGCCTGCCCCAGTCCTGGAATCAGCCATTTCTCCAAAGAAGACTTGTTCTTTTTAATAGAAATAATATTTAGAAGACATGTGAGCTTTAGGTAAATTCATTCACCATTAGTTGTCACTTTTCCTAGGCCCTCTTAGTGGACATACATGTATATATTTTTTGTCATGGATTTCTTAATATCTATATGTTGAAAACCATGAGTTCATACCAGTACATCTAGTTCTAAACCAATACCAAAGAGTTCATTCTGCATATTTGTGTTTCCTTTCTCTGATGGTGAGAAATGTGTCTCCTATTATCTTTATATTATCTACTGTCTTTTATTCTTTGATTAGTCTCCTTAAAAGCAACCATTTTCCCATCTTCCTCACATAATTGCTTTCCTCACCCCACTCAGGTTTTAGCACCACACGCTTGGCTGCCCTCATTACCCCATGTGGACACCCTCGTCAGCCTACCTGTGCTCTGACACCCCATACCCAGCTGCCCCTGTGCTTGGATTTCCTTCCTCCTGGACTCTGACACACTCCTCTGGTTTACCAGATGTGTGAATGGCTTCCTCACTCCTTTCAAGCTGACACCCATGGCTGGACCACCCCTGAAATGTGCACACTTCTCTTACTCTCCTTGGATTCTGACACCTCACTTGGGCAGCCACCACTGCACATAGATACCCTCTTTGCTATACCTGGACCCCAACTCTCCATGCCAGGCCAACCGCTGAGAAGAAATTCCCCTTGGGTTCTAGATTCCCCATGTGATCCATCGTCCTCAGCCCATTCAGGCTCTGCCGCCTCATGCCAGGAAGCTTTCTCACTCACCCTTCTTATCCTGCCCGGCTCCAGCACCTAGCTCTGCCCACTACTGTTTCCCTCCGCCCAACTCCTGGCACAGATCCCCATCTTGGTGGGCTCCACATAATGGCTTACAACTGTAAGGAAAGGGAGAAGGGGAAGGACCAAAGGTTTATTATTAAATTATTTAAGTTGTGCCCTAAAGTGTTTTATTCAGAGGATCAATTTGCTAATTACTATAATGAAAACCAGAGTAAAAAGTAGAATGTGACATACAAAATCATTTTATTAGGATGGTTTTTAAATTACCTGAGTTTATTTATATGCCCTGAACTACCTCCATTGATTAATTGTTTTAAGATCAAGAAAGAGATCAAGAGACTTAAAAATTCCATGTCTATTCCAGGTGATAGCATGCTATAAACCAAGGATCTCCAACCTCCCGAATCTAATGCCTGATGATCTGAGGTGGAGTTAATGTAATAATAATATAAGTAAAATGCACAATATAAGTAATGTGCTTGAATCATCCTGAAACCATTCCATCCTCCCAGTCTGTAGCAAAATTGTCTTCCACAAAATCGGTCCCTGGTGCCAAAAATGTTGGGGACCACTACTACAAACTATTAGTTTAATATCATCCTGTCCTGACTGGTTTCTTTCATTTGATGTTGTCATTGAATATGGTAATATGAGTAGGAAGGACTTTTACATGTGTTCTTATATAAAGCAAAAAAAAAATTGTAAAAATAATTAAAATGTATAATGACCTTAAATAAACACATATTTATACCTTGACTTTTTTCTTATTTAAATAGAAGAATCTTCATTTTGGCTTCCGTTATATGGTAACATGTGCTGCCGACTAGTCGCCCAACCAACCTGTATGGCTGAGAATGTATTTGCGGGATTTCTTAATGAGCAGGTTAGAAGACTTTAAATATCCTACAACAATTACAGCTCTAATTTAGATCTTAATGGCAATTGTTTGGCCTTTTGATATTGAGAAGTATTTTCTTTCTTTTTATATATATAAAATCATCTCTTGAATGGCAGCTTCCTCATTGTTAGACATAGAATAGGAGTTGTGGCTGGGAGTGATAAGGTGGGAAGGGGAAGGGCCTTAATGCAATTTTGATGGCTAAGGAGCTGCCTCTCCAGGTTCCTCTGCTTCATTAATAGCAGCAACAGGATAATCGCTAACAGAGGACTACTTGGGGAAACTGATGAGGACTTCTCAAACCTTTCCCATAAAGACCTTTCTGGCAGACAGCTTTCAGCACAGTTTTGGCCTCTAGGCTTCCAAAGCTGCCTCTGTGCAACATACTCCTTATTTATTTATAACTATAGTTATTTATATTCAGTAAATAATTAATTATGGGCTTAAATGAATCAATAGCTTTTTAAAAAAGATTCCATTAAGAGGAAAGAAAATTTGCATTTATACAGGGAAGTCCATGTTCTGAGAACAGTAAGGGAAAGTTATATTTTGAATATTGAATTATTTTTATAATTTTCCTGAGTCATCGGTGAATTGCTGTGGAATTCCAAGCACTAATTTTTAATAGGCTAGCTTCTCTTAAATTGCATTGATTTATGATTTTATGTGTATGAGTTATGTGATAATCATTACTTCCCTTATGCATAATACTTTTGAGAATTCAAAACATTTCTTCTGATACTAACTTTTTGACTTTAGGCTACTAACTTATTGTATGGTAAATTAATTAGGTAGCTATCATATTAACATCTTTAAAAACTAACTGATAATTCAAGTATTTTGTTGAGTTTAGAGTTAAGATGATAAATAATGATTTAAAGTTGAGAATTTCTTGATTTTTCTTTTTCAGCAAATGGTAGGAGGTCTAATTCGTTGGAGAAGGTTGTATTGTGTTTTAAGAGGGGGTAAACTCTATTGTTTTTACACTCCAGAAGAAATTGAAGCTAAAGTGGAACCAGCTTTGATAGTGTCTATTAACAAGGTAAATAAAATGCTGTTTTGAGGATAAAGATATAATATTTTATGAAATTATTTTCTATTACAGTTCACAGTGTTATCATCGTATTTACAAAAAAGGGAAGAACTGCTAAAAATAGTTCATAAAGATAATTTAATCTTATTTTTCTATTTATGGAACTTATCTGGTAAGGAAATACTGTATATTTTCTAAGAAAGTGTAATAATTGGAGATCTATACCAGCAAATAGATCTTAAAGCAGAGAATGTGACCTGACGTTAACAGGTGGTTTAATTTTTTATGAATGTATAATTAAGAGATCATATAAACATCATGTTACAGTAATATACTCTTTCTAGATAATGCTTAAATGAACCCATAAAAATAAATTCCTGAGTATACTTCCTGATTTCTTATGGGATTGATGGACAGTTGTTCAGCCTTCTGCCAGAAGAATACACATACACGTAAATATACGGGTTTGATAAAAAGGAGATATAACATTTAAGTTTGAAATTTTTCACCCAGAAATCTGCAGGAAAATTTTTCAGTCTAAGGCAGACTTATTTTATCTCACCATCTTAAGTTTGTCTGTCCTCCAAGTCTAGGGTTTATTAGAGAGTTTTTCTTCCTTCCTTATAACATTCCAATTCTAGAATTAAATTAGCATTTCTAGATTAGAAGATCATGTTTTCTTCCTATGAACTTCAATTGTTTCGAGTTGTTTAACTTTGCTTGCCTTCAATGTGTGGTAAAACATGAACCATCACATCTGTTAACTGTAATATACATGTTCTACTTGCCTTTAAGTTATCTTTTGAGAAAAAAATGTTAGTATATGTCTATGTCCTGAAAAAACATGTAGATACTGGTCTGCTAGTGTATAAAGATTTAGTTAATTTGTATGATCTTTCCAGTAGTGACATTTGATCTGTTTCTGCCCTGCTTTTAGAGATGATGCCACTTTTTCTTAAAGGAAATCCTATAGTGAGACCTTTTATTATGTAATTAAGTCCACTTAATTTATCTGTTGTATTAGAAAGATTAATGTTGCTCTTAAATAATGTACCTCAAATATTATAACAGTGAATTTATTTTCATTTAAAAATTAGGTTAAAGCAAGTATCTTTTTATTATTGGAAAATTGATGTAATTTTTCCTTTGTCAACTTTTTGTTTCTTTCCTAGAATGTATTAGCATGTTTCTCCTGAAAATAAGGACATTTCCTTCATAACTGTAATATTATTATCATAGTCAATAAATTTATTGTTGATGAAATAATACTATCTAATATACCGAGCAAATTGCCTCAATTGTCTCCAAAATGTTCCAGTGTTTATTTTTGGTTTTATCCAAGACTCCATCAAGGATCACAGATTGCATCTGGTCACCATGTCATTTGTTTCCTTTTTATCTAAATTGTACCCTTCACTTGCCATTTTTTAAAAAATTTATGACTTGACATTTTTGAAAAGTCTAGGCAAGTTCCCAAATTTGTTTTTGACTAATTGTTTTGCTTTATTCATGTTAAATACTTTCGGCTAGAGCTCTTCTAATACATAGATGATTTTGTGTAACCTGATTTTCACTAGGTAGTTAGGTAATAAAAATGGAATCCTACCAATTTTTTTCTTATATGTTGTACAATGGAATATGGATAGCTATAAACTGAATTAAAATGTAATCCAAACAAATGATATTTTTAAAGTTAGATTTGAAAACAGCCTTCAGTGTATTCATTTTTCCTATCGCAGCCCTTTAAGGGAGGCAGAGCAGGTAGGTCAACCCTGTTTTATAGGTATCTTATTTCTGTTTTACAAGAGAAAACCCATACTCAGAGATCAGATAGAACTTGTCTAGCTAGTACATAAAATTATATGGCTCACTTTTTTCCTAATGGGTAGAAAACATAGATTAAAAATTCATGGATTTTTTTTCTTTATAGGCATACCACTAGTCTAGATTTAAGAAGCAAAATTAAACTTTTTCCTATCTCTGAATCCACTTTGAATCAGTTTTGAAAGTAGAAAGTAGCTTTGAAATAAGGTTCTCAGTCCAAAGCCAAGCTACCTGTTGGCAGTAACTTATGAATCTGTTGAAACTTTACCATTTAAGTTTAAGAGGACAATTATAATAGAACTTCTTGGTTACTGTAGTCAGTGCATCTGTATTTTCTTGTTTGATGATGAGAATCTAATTTCCAAAAAGTGGTTAACAGTATTTACATGGCCTGACTAAATTGACCTTTTTCAATTGACTCATTTTTCCTGTGGTAATAAAGGCTGATGACCTGGCAACTGATGGGATTCTGTAGTCAATCAGCTCCATTATTATGATCACTGAAATCAGCATATTTAGAAATCCCATGGTGACTCCACAGTTAAGCATTGCAGATTCACAGGAAGATTATTTATCTAATAATTTGTATAGACTCAGCCTTAGGCTTAGTGTAACATGAGCTGTATTTGACCCTGAGGACTGATGACACAATTACTGCTTCCAGTGAATATGACTGTTGTCTAAAGTACCAAAAAGAATTTTAATATTAAATCATAAGGTTAAGGTTGGGAAGATTAATATAATTTAGTGGCTTATCTCAAAAATTAAATTGATGACAAACTGTTAAATTACCTAACTTTGCAATATTTCCATCTTAATTTTCTCCAGTGCTGCTTCCAGCACTGATTCCTTCCTTTTCTCAATAGAAATGTTTCCTTTGCATTTCTTACTTAAAAAATTTTTTTGTATGAAAGTGTAGTTAATTTACACATTGTGTTAGTTTCAGGTATACAGCAAAGTGAATCAGTTATACATATACATATATCCACTCTTTTTTTAGATTCTTTTCCCGTATTGGTCATTTACAGTGTATTGAGTAGAGTCCCCTGTGCTATATAGTAGGTCCTTATTAGTTATCTATTTTCTGTGTAGGTGTGTATACATCAATACCAGTATTTCAATTTATCCCTCCTCCTGCTTTTCCCCTGGAACCATAAGATTATTTTCTACTTCTTTATCTGTGTTGTAAATAAGTTCATTTGTACCACTTTTCCAGATTCCCAAAATAAGCAATACTGTATGATATTTATTTTTGAATATCTAACTTAACTTCTGTCATGGCTTAGTATCATTGAGTTAGACAAGGCTGTGGTCCGTGTGATCAGATTGGCTAGTTTTCTGTGATTATGGTTTCAGTGTGACAGAATGTGGTCCCCTGGAGAAGGGAATGGCAAACCTTCAGAATTCTTGCCTTGAGAACCCCGTGAACAGTATGAAAAGGCAAAATGATAGGATACTGAAAGAGGAATTCCCCAGGTCGGTAGGTGCTCAGTATGCTACAGGAGATCAGTGGAGAAATAACTCCAGAAAGAATGAAGAGAAGGAGCCAAAGCTAAAACAATACCCAGTTGTGGATGTGACTAGTGATAGAAGCAAGGTCCAATGCTGTAAAGAGCAATATTGCATAGGAACCTGGAATGTTAGGTCCATGAATCAAGGCAAAGTGGAAGTGGTCAAACATGAGATGGCAAGAGTGAACGTTGACATTCTAGGAATCAGCAAACTAAAATGGACTGGAATGTATAAATCTAACTCTGCTGCTGCTGCTAAGTCGATTCAATCGTGTCTGACTCTGTGCAACCCCATAGACAGCCGCCTACCAGGCTCCCCCGTCCCTGGGATTCTCCAGGCAAGAACACTGGAGTAGGGTGCCATTGCCTTCTCCGAATTTAACTCAGATGGCCATTATATCTATTACTGTGGGCAGGAATCCCTTAGAAGAAATGGAGTAGCCATCATGGTCAACAAAGAGTCTGAAATGCAGTACTTGGATGCAGTCTCAAAAACGATAGAATGATCTCTGTTCATTTCCAAGGCAAACCATTCGATATCACAGTAATCCAAGCCTATGCGCCAAACAGTAACGCTGAAGAAGCTGAAGTTGAACGGTTCTATGAAGACCTACAAGACCTTTTAGAACTAACGCCCAAGTCAAGAAACACCTGGAGTAACAAGCAAATTTGGCCTTGGAATACAGAATGAAGCAGGGCAAAGGCTAATAGAGTTTTGCCAAGAGAACATACTGGTCATAGCAAACACCCTCTTCCAACAACACAAGAGAAGACTCTATACATGGACATCACCAGATGGTCAACGTCGAAATCAGACTGATTATATTCTTTGCAGCCAAAGATGGAGAAGCTCTATACAGTCAACAAAAACAAGACTTGGAGCTGACTGTGGCTCAGATCATGAACTCCTTATTGCAAAATTCAGACTGAAATTGATGAAAGTAGGGAAAACCACTAGACCATTCAGGTATGACCTAAATCAAATCCTTTATAATTTTATAGTGGAAGTAGGAAATAGATTTAAGGGACTAGATCTGATAGAGTACCTGATGAACTATGGATGGAGGTTTGTGACATTGTACAGGAGACAGGGATCAAGACCATCCCATGGAAAAGAAATGCAAAAAAGCAAAATGGCTGTCTGAGGAGGCCTTACAAATAGCTGTGAAAAGAAGAGAAGCGAAAAGCCAAGGAGAAAAGGAAAGATATAAGCATCTGAATGCAGAATTCCAAAGAATAGCAAGGAGAGATAAGAAAGTCTTCCTCAGTGATCAATGCAAAGAAATAGAGGAAAACAACAGACTGGGAAAGACTAGAGATCTCTTCAAGAAAATTAGAGACACAAAGGGAACATTTCATGCAAAGATGGGTTCGATAAAGGGCAAAAATGGTATGGGCCTAACAGAAGCAGAAGATAATTAAGAACAGAGGTGGCAATTCTTTTTAATGGCTGAGCAATACTCCATTGTGTATATGTACCACAGCTTTCTTATCCATTCATCTGCTGATGGACATCTAGGTTGCTTCCATGTCCTGGCTATGATAAACAGTGCTGTGATGAACATTGGGGTACATGTGTCTCTTTCTATTCTGGTTTGCTCGGTGTGTATGCCCAGCAGTGGGATTGCTGGGTCATAAGGCAGTTCTATTTCCAGTGTTTTAAGGAATCTCCACACTGTTCTCCGTAGGGGCTGTACTAGTTTGCATTCCCACCAACAGTGTAAGAAGGTTCCCTTTTCTCCACACCCTCCCCAGCATTTATTGCCTGTAGACTTTTGGATAGCAGGCATTCTGACTGGCGTGAAATGGTACCTCATTGTGGTTTTGATTTGCATTTCTCTGATAATGAGTGATGTTGAGCATCTTTTCAAGTGTTTGTTAGTCATCTGTATGTCTTCTTTGGAGAAATGTCTATTTAGTTCTTTGGCCCATTTTTTGATTGGGTCTTTTATTTTTCTGGAATTGAGCTGCAGGAGTTGCTTGTATATTTTTGAGATTAGTTGTTTGTCAGTTGCTTCATTTGCTATTATTTTCTCCCATTCCGAAGGCTGTCTTTTCACATTGCATATAGTTTCCTTTGTTGTGCAGAAGCTTTTAATTTTAATTAGATCCCATTTGTTTATTTTTGCTTTTATTTCCAGTATTCTGGGAGGTGGGTCATAGAGGATCCTGCTGTGATTTCTGTTGAATACATTTGAATCAGTTCTAATGAGGTGGTTGAAACTGGAGCCTATTATACAGAGTGAAGTAAGCCAGAAAGAAAAACACCAATACAGTATACTAACACATATATATGGAATTTAGAAAGATGGTAACAATAACCCTGTATGCGAGACAGCAAAAGAGACACAGATGTATAGAACAGTCTTTTGGACTCTGTGGGAGAGGGGGAGGGTGGGATGATTTGGGAGAATGGCACTGAAACATGTATAATATCATATAAGAAATGAATCGCCAGTCTAGGTTCGTTGCAGGATACAGGATGCTTGGGGCTGGTGCACTGGGATGACCCAGAGGGATGGTATGGGGAGNAAAGGAGTACGTCAAGGCTGTAATATTGTCACCCTGCTTATTTAACTCATATGCAGAGTACATCATGAGAAACACTGGGCTGGATGAAGCACAATCTGGAATCAAGATTGCTGGGAGAAATATCAATAACCTCAGATATGCAGATGACACCACCCTTATGGCAGAAAGTGAAGAGGAATTAAAAAGCCTCTTGATGAAAGTGAAAGTGGAGAGTGAAAAAGTTGGCTTAAAGCTCATCATTCAGAAAATGAAGATCATGGCATCCAGTCCCATCACTTCATGGCAAATGGTTGGAGAAACAGTGGAAACCGTGTCAGACTTTATTTTTCTGGGCTCCAAAATCACTGCAGATGGTGATTGCAGCCATGAAATTAAAAGATGCTTACTCCTTGGAAGGAAAATTATGACCAATCTAGATAGCATATTGAAAAGCAGAGATATTACTTTGCCAACAAAGGTCCGTCTAGTCAAGGCTATGGTTTTTCCAATGGTCATGTATAGATGTGAGAGTTAGACTGTGAAGAAAGCTGAGCGCCAAAGAATTGATACTTTTGAACTGTGGTGTTGGAGAAGACTCTTGAGAGTCCCTTGGACTGCAAGGAGATCCAACCAGTCCATCCTAAAGGAGACCAGTCCTGGGGGTTCATTGGAAGGACTGTTGTTGAAGATGAAACTCCTATACATGGCCACCTGATGCAAAGACCTGACTCATTTGAAAAGACCCTGATGCTGGGAAGGATTGAGGGCGGGAGGAGAAGGGGATGACAGAGGATGAGGTGGTTGGATGGCATCACTGAGTCAATGGACATGAGTTTGGGTATATTCTCAGAACTGGTGATGGATAGGGAGGCCTGGCGTGTTGCAGTCCATGGGGTCACAAAGAGTTAGACGTGACTGAGCGACTGAATTGAACTGGGTATATGCCCAGGAGCGGAATTGCTGGATCGTATGATAGCTTTATTTTTAGTTTTTTAAGAAACCTCCATACTGTTATCCACAGTGGTTCTACCAATTTATATTCCCACACAGGACAGGAGAGTTTCCTTTTCTCCACTCCCTCTCCAGTTTATTGTTTGTAGATTTTTTGATGGTGACCATTCTGACCAGTGGAAGCTTCCTTGGTGGCTCAGATGGTAAAGAATCTGCCTGCAATCCAGGAAACCTGGGATTTGATCCCTGGTGGGGGAGATACCCTGGAGAAGGGAATGGCTACCTACTCCAGTATTCTTGCCTGGAGAATTTAATGGATAGAGGAGCCCGATGGGCTATAGTCCGTGGAGTCGCAAAGAGGGTAACATGACTGAGCGATTAACACTTTCACTTTGATTCTGACCAGTGTGAGGTGATAACTCATTGTAGTTTTGATTTGCATTTCTCTAATAATTAGTGATGTTGGGCGTATTTTCACATGCTTTTTTGGTCATCTGTTTGTTTTCTCTGGAGAAATGTCTATCTAGAGCTTCTGTCCATTTTTTAATTGGTTTTTTTGTTGTGTTGTTTTTTTTATTGAGCTGCATGTGTTTTTTGACTATTTGTCAGTATCATTGTTTGCAAATATTTTCTCCCATTCTGTGGGTATTCTTTTAGTTCTGTTTATGGTTTCCTTTGCTATACAAAAGCTTTTAAGTTTAATTAGGTCTCATTTGTTTATTTTTGTTTTTATTTTCATTACTCTAGGACGTTGTTCAAAAATATTGCTTTGATTTACATCAGAGAGTGTTTTGCTTGTGTATTCCTCTAAGAGTCTTACAGTATTCAACCTTGCATTTAGGTCTTTAATCTATTTTGATTTATTTTTGTGTATAGTATGAGGGAGTATTGTAATTTTGTTCTTTTACATGTAGCCATCCAGTTTTTCTAGCACCACTTATTGAAGCCACTTTCTTTTCTCCATTGTATGTCCTTTGTAATAGATTAGTTCAGCCAGAGGTGTGTGGGTTTACCTCTGACTTGCTATCCGGTCCATTGGTCTGTATTTCTGTTTTTATGCCAGTACCATACTGCTTTGATTACTGTAGCTCCTTGACTTGATTGAATATTTCCTTCTCCATGTTGGGGAAATTCAACTATAATCTCTTCAAAAATTTTCTCATACCCTTTCTTTTTCTCTTCTTCCTCTGGGACCGCTATAATTTGAATGTTGGTGTGTTTGATATTATACCAGAGGTCTTTGAGACTACCCTCAGTTTTTTTCATTCATTTTACTTTACTCTGCTCTTCAGAAATTATTTCCACCGTTTTATCTTCCAGCTCACTAATGTGTTCTTCTGCTTCAGATATTCTTTTATTGATTCCTTCTGGAGTATTTTTAATTTCAGTAATTGTGTTGTTTGTCTATGTTTATTCTTTAATTCTTCTAGGTCTTTGTTAATTGATTCTTGCATTTTCTCCATTCTGTTTTCAAGGTTTTCGATAATCTTTACTATCATTTTCTGAATTCTTTTTTAGGTAGTTTGCCTATTTTCATTTATTTGGACTTCTGTGTTTCTAGCTTGTTCCTTCATTTGTGCAGTGTTTCTCTGTCTTTACATTATTATTTTTTTTAACTTATTGTATTTGAGGTCTCCTTTTCCCAGGCTTCAAGGCTGAATTCTTTCTTCCTTTTGGTTTCTGCCCTCCTAAGGTTGGTCCATTGGTTTGTGTGAGCTTTGTAGAGCATAAGATTTTGTGGTGGTTGTTGTTTGTTTTGTTTTTCCTCTGATGGGCAAGGCTGAGTGAGGTGGTGATCCTGTCTGCTGATGATTGGGTTTGTATTTTTGTTTTTGTTGTTTAGATGAGACATCCTGTACAGGGTGCTACTGGTGGTTGGGTAATGCCAGGTCTTGTATTCAAGGGGTTTCCTTTGTGTGAGTTCTCGCTATTTGATACTCCCGAGGGTTAGTTCTCTGGTAGTCTAGGATTTTGTAGTCAGTGCTCCCACTCCAAAGGCTCAGGACTTGATCTCTGGTCAGGAATGAAGATTTCAGAAGTGGTTTGTTATGGCATAAAGTGAGATTAAAACAAATACCGAAAAACGAGAAAAGCTGAATCCCATACAAATGGCAGTTACAAAATAAGTCAAATAATAATTAAAATAATGGAATATACATATATATACACACACACATAACACCCATAAGCAAACTCAAAACAGTCCAGCAAAAATAAAGTACAGTAGATTGATCTGGCAAACAAAGAAAATCAAAAATTACATCTACCAGTTAGACAAAACTAACTAAAGCACAAACTGGAAAACAAAAGTAAAGCAAGGTGCCAAGTGGGGAATAAAGCAATGTGAACAAAACTAACAAAGATGTTGAGAGGAAAGGAAAGAAAAGAAAGAAAGAATATATATGCAAAATTAAATAGAGGTAGATGCATTTTTTATTAAAGCAATTTTTACTTATTTTTTCAACTTATAAGATGATTCATGTTTATAGAAAAGTTGTAAAAAAACACCTCGTGAACACTTGTGTATCATCTAGAGTCACCCATTAACATTTTGTCATATTTGCTTTATCTCTTTATTTTTCTTTTTTTAGCAGTGGGTTAAACACTTTATGTAGTATTTAGTTTGTAATCAGCTTTATGGTTGTATACCTTATATAAAATAAAATTCACCAATTTTAAGGGTATAGAAGTGAAGTCGCTCAGTCATGTCTGACTCTTTGCGACCCCATGGACTGTAGCCTGCCAGGCTCCTCCGTCCATCAGATTTTCTGGGCAAGAATACCAGAGTGGGTTGCCATTTCCTTCTCCAGGGATCTTCCCAACCCAGGGATCAAACCCAAGTCTCCGGCATTGCAGGCAGACTCCTTACCCTCTGAGTCACCAGGGAAGTCTTTAAGGGTATAGTTTGATAATTTTGACAAATAAGATACAGTTATATAATCATTATTACAATCATTATTGGATTATAGTTTGTTTAAATCTTTTTTATGAGGACATTAAGTCTATTTTCTTAGAAAGTTTCACTTATACAGTACTGTTATCAACTATAGTCACCATGATTTACATTAGATTATTGGACCTAATTTAGCTGAAAGTTTTATAAAGTCTTTTATCTGTTTTTTTTTGTTTGTTTTTTTTTTGTGGACACATTTGAACATAAGTCTCCAGTATTGATAATTCATCCCTGAATATTTCAACATGCACCTTTTAAAAACAGGAGCCTCTCAAATTATATACATTTATATTTATATGTATAGAATTATGTGTGTATATATAATTATATCATCCCAGCTGGGCAAATTAGGAGGGTTTCCTATATATCATCTAATATACAGTCCATAATCACGTTCCCCCATTGTCACTAAAATATCTTTTTAGCTTTCGCTTTCAATCTAGGCCAGTTCAACAGTTATGCATCCTAACTTCTTCTAAACTGTAAATTAGGTCTAGAGACTTGATTAAATTCATTTTATACATTTTTATTAAAATATTTCAGGGATAATGTCAAATTCTTTATAGAACATTATGTTCAGAGTCACATGCTGTCAGGTTGTCTCACTATTGGCAATGACAAGTTTAATGACTTGATTAAGGTGATGACTGCTAGCTCTCTTAAAAATAAAGGTTAACTTTTGTCTTTATAGTTAGCAAGTAGTCAGTGTGGTGATTTAGCCAGAGTGTAAATATGTTTGTTGTCCAGCAGTCTTTCACGTGGTTTTAATGAACGATTGCCCTTATCTAGATCAGCTGTTACTTTGGAGACTGCATATGGTTTTCTCCCTGCTGTGCTTCCTCTGTGTGTGTTAGCGGATGCTCCTTTGTAAAGAAGAATGAATTATGTCACTCCTGAAAAGGCTAGATGCATGTTTAATGTTGGTGACCAATTTTCAGAATAAGGAGTTGGTCTTACATGTTGACATTATATTGATATTGGCGACATGTATTAGAGTAGAATTACCTCCCCCAGATGTAGCATATGAGTGTCATTTCTATTGTCCTGTCCCACCTCCAATATTATGATAAACTCATAAATTTCAATCCATGCAGTCTACTCAGTGTTTTAAATTACTTGGTTTTTAAATATAAGGTAAGTAAGTAAGTAAGTCAGTTCACTCGGTCGTGTCTGACTCTTTGTGACTCTATGGGCTATAGCCCACCAGGCTCCTCCATCCATGGGATTTTCCAGGCAGGAGTACTGGAGTGGGTTGCCATTTTCTTCTCCAGGGGATCTTCCTGACCCAGGGGTTGAACCCTGGTCTCCCACATTATAGACAGACTCTTTACTGTCTGAGCTGTGAGGAAAGTATAACGTAGATGTTTTAATTATTTTGCTTACTTTGTAAATTTCTAAGGGAAGATGTGCTATTAATGTGTTCTTAAATAGGATCATTGATAAATGCCAAGTTGGTATTTTCTCATAGGTAGAGCAGATAAGCACCACATAAAACTTTTAAGAATAGTGTTGTTTCACTTGTTAGTATATTTCCAATACTGGGTCTCTAAGATCTTTCTTTTTATGCTTAATAATGTTAAATATTAAATACAAAGTAAAATTCCTTTCTTTTGATGTCTTCTCTCATGATTTAGAAAATAGTAATTTTGCTTAATGCTACTTTAAAAATTATGTGAAAGCATAAATTTTACAGTTGCTAAGGTATATAAATAATAGCTCTGCTATTTTGATCATAGGATCTTTTCTATGACTATAATTCTTGTCCTTCTAAATGGCATTTCCTGTAAGGCTAAGTCAGTTCATTAATTTTCAGAGGGAGCCATCTGTGGAAATAGTCACATTAAGAAAAGAAAAGCCTAAAAGCTATTCCCCTTTTCTTTTCAATCCAAATTTGAAAGGATGATTTACTTCAAAGTGATTGTTTAACTTCAAAAAACTTCCCTATGAATGTTGTTGAGCTAGACATCCTCACTAAAGGGTACTTAACTGGAGCCACTGAATCTCCTATACATTGTTGAAAGCATTTTATTAGCCAAAGTTTTATCCATTGCCAGTGGGGTGGGGAGTGGAATGGAAAAGAAGTGTGAGTCTTTGAGATCAATAGTCTTTTCTTGATTTAAATACTATGCATGACTTCATTTTAATGAATAATAAAATCTATACTAAACAAGTCAATAACACTAATTGGTGTGATAGTCCTTTGTTAAATTTTCTTGAAATGACTTTTAACCATTATATTTATCATGGACCCTAGCAAGTAAAATTATCATGAAGCACATGGGATTTTCTTCTGATTATGTTAGTCCCTTTAATGCATGAACCCTATCAACTATTTAGATTGTCCTTTATTAAATACAGCAAAAATAATTTTTTAAGCAACCTTTTTCTTTGGAGTTTGCATCTGATTTCATTGACATAAATTGAAAACAATTATATCACACTAATACTAATTATACCCAGTACTTATTTTAACTTATGGTTATGCTTTATTTCAAACATTCCTTGCCATATGTTTTAGAAGGTATGCTTTCTTTGTCATTAGAGTATGTATAAGTTCTAAAGCTTGTTTTTAGCCATCAACAATTTTGTCTTCATGCCTGATTAATAAGAGTTTAGCTCAGACATCTTTCAAAGAACTCACTTATCTTTACAACATGTTTCTGAGGAAGATGTGAGTGCAATCTTATCTCTGTAGTATAAGTAAGAAAGCAGGAAGTTCATTTTTGTAGTTGTATTTTATTTTTGGAAAAAGTTTCAAGACAATCTGTAGAAAGAATATTACCTCCACCATAGGATTATTTTGAAGCAAATTCTAGCAGTCATATCATTTTACTTGTAAATATTACTATTGCCATACTTAAGAAAATCTATAGTTATATATAAAGATAATATGTTATCAAAAATCCAGACAGTGTTCAAATTTCTGTCTTGTGATTTTTTTAACAGCTTTTTGAATCAGGATCCAAATAAGGCCCATATTCTGCAGTTGACTGATTAGGTCTCCTAAATTTCTTAATCAGTTGGCATTCATTCCACCATCACCCTGCTTTCTCTCTTACATACACACACACACACACACAATTACACACAATTTGTTTGTTGAATAAATTTGGTCATTTATCTTACAGTTTTCATAGTCCGGAGTTTGCTGATTGCATCTTCAAATTGTCTTTTTTCTTTCTGTTTCTGAAGCAGGTTTAGGTTTGTTCATTGGTTAGTTTTCCTTCTAATCCCAAAGAAAGACAGTGCCAAAGAATGTTCAAACTACTGTGCAGATGTGCTCATTTCACATGCTAGCAAGGTAATGCTCAAAGTCCTTCAACCTAGACTTCAACAGTATGTGGACCGAGTACCTCCAGACATACAACTGGATTTAGAAAAGGCAGAGGAAGCAGAGATCAAATTGCCAACATCCATTGGATCATGGAAAAAGCAAGAGAGTTCCAGAAAAACATCTACTTCTGCTTCATTGACTACACTAAAGCCTTTGTGTGATTCACAATAAACTGTGGAAAATTTTTCAAGAGATGGGAATACCAGACCATCTTACCTGCCTACTGAGAAACCTTTATGCAGGTCAAGAAGCAACAGGTAGAACTGAACATGGAACAACAGACTGGTTAAATTTGGAAAGGAATACATCAAGGCTGTGTATCATCACCCTGCTTATTTAACTTCTGTGCAGAGTACATCATGTGAAATGCCAGGCTGGATGAATCGCAAGCTGGAATCAAGATTAATATCAACAACCTCAAATATGCAGATGATACCACCCTAATGGCAGAAAGAGAAGAGGACTTAAAAAGTCTCTTGATGAGGGTGAGTGAAAGAGGAGAGTGAAAAAGCTAGCTTGAACCTCAGCATTCATAAAACTGAAATTATGGCATCCAGTCCCATCATTTCATGGCAAATAGATAGGGGAAAAGTGGAAAGTGACAGATTTTCTTTTCTTGGGCTTCAGAATCACTGTGGACAGTGACTACAATCATGAAATTAAAAGATGTTTGCTCCTTAGGAAAAAAGCTATGACAAACCTAGACAGCTTATTAAAACACAGAGACATCACTTTGACGATAAAGGTAGTTAAAGCGATGGTTTTTCCAATAGTCATGTACGGATGTGGGAGTTGGACTATAAAGAAAGCTGAGCACTGAAGAATTGAGGCTTTTGAACTGTGGTGTTGGGGAAGACTCTTGAGAGTCCCTTGGACTGCAAGGAGATAAAACCAGTCAATCCTAAAGGAAATTAACCCTAAATATTCATTCGAAGGACTGATGTTGAAGCTGCAATACTTTGGTCTCCTGATGCAAAGAGCAGACTCATTGGAAAAGACTCCGATACTGGGAAAGATTGAAGGCAAAAGGAGAAGGGGGCGACAGAGGATGAGATGGTTGGATGACATCACCAACTCAATGAATATGAGTTTGAGCAAACTCTGGGAGGTAATGAAGGACAAATGAAGCCCACTGTGCTGCAGTCCATGGGGTCACAAAGAATCAGATATGACTTAGTGACTAAGCAATAACAACAGTTGGTTGGTTGGTAAGAATATATGTGACTGTTTTTACCAAGAGATGTATAATACTGTCTGGGTCTTCCAGTCATGTTAATGTCTGTTGATGAACATTATATAAATTCTTTATTTCATCAGGGATTCCAAACTGGTGCTATTTTTAACATTCTTTCTTCATTTATTTGCTGGCATATCTCAGCTTTATCAGCTATTAGGTTGAAGGACAATTCTTAAAGGAAAGGTGGGATAAATGCTTGCATTTTTGCATTTATATACTTCATTGTTGTTCAGTCGCTCAGTCGTGTCCGACTCTGCAGCATACCCATGGACTGCAGGATACCAGGCTTCCCTATCCTTCACCATATCCCAGAGCTTGCTCAAACTCATGTCCTTTGACTTAGTGATGCCATCCAACCATTTCATCCTCTATCGTCCACTTCTCCCCCTGCCTTCAATCTTTCTCAGCATCAGGGTCGTTTCTGATCAGTCAACTCTCTGTATCAGGTGACCAAAGTGTTGGAGCTTCAGCATCAGTCTTTCCAATGAATATTCAGGGTTGATTTCCTTTAGGGTTGACTGGGTTGATCTCCTTGCAGTCCAAGGGGCTCTAAAGAGTCTTCTCCAACAGTTAATACGCTAGTTACCAAAACTATGAGCTGGTTCCGCAGCATCCTTCAGAGGTGATCAGTGAGTTAGTTTTTAAATATCACATGAATTTGTGGATTTAAAGACTTTCCATGCATCAGACCATTTCTGTAGTAATTCTTATTGATGTTCAGTTGCCCTCTAATTGGCTACTGGAAGCGTCTTCAAGTTTACTCTTGAGTCTTTTTGATACAACCTTAGTAATCTTTGATTTCTGGTAGGAAAGATGTTCCAGGCTTATCCTATATCTTGAGCCAGGCTGGAAATGAACCATTTCTCTAAAGAACTCTGATTCCATTTAGTGGGAAAGAGTATTTAAAAATCATAATATATAGTATAAAAATCAGAGTATATAGTAGACATTTTAAAAGTCACATATTCAAAAGTAAAATAAACAAGTTATAAATCTATTTCTGATATGGTATTTTTTCCGTTACCACAGAAATGGAGAAGTTAAAGTACAGTTTAAACTCAAAATAATGAAAAACTTTTTGACTTGAGTTAATTGTATTTTGTTACAAAATTGACTTCTCAGATTGTATTTGTATTATTCTAAAGCCTCTCAAATCAGCTAAAAGTTTTGGAATTAGCAAAAGCAAAACAAGAAATTGACCTTGGAGAGAACACTTATCTCAGAACATGTTTCCTCATCTATAAAGACTGACTAAGGATTATCTCTAGGATCTGAGTCTTTCAGTAGCAAACTTTTAATTGCTATCTGAGTGATTCTTTTATTCATCAAATATTTTTCAATCAGTTAGTGGATACCAGGCAATATTTTAGTTGGTGTAAATAATGGGGGCAACAATACCCACGTTGCTCGCCTTCATACCCTGCTGAGAGGAGAAACTCACCGCGTGTATACATTGTGTGAGCCCGTAGTGATAACAGTCCTAAAACGCACCATGTATGTATTTTCTAGTTCATTCCTTGTTGGGAAGTGAAGTCCTCAGCACTGTTACTGATACTTTTTCCACCTTGAAAAACTGATTGCATGAACTTTCTGACATTATCAGAAACTTTTAAATCACTTTTTCTTTGATATACACTTTATTGGTTGAGAAAAGTTTCTCATTAGTTAAATTACTTTGGATGACACCATATTGAAGTTAATTCAGATGACATATTCTGTTTCATTTGTACCTTTAAAAATCCTCTCGTGTTAAAAGATTTAGTGGTACTTACGGCTATCAGCCATTGGAAGGGCTGATGCTGAAGCTCAAACTCCAATACTTTGGCCACCTCATGCAAAGAGTTGACTCATTGGAAAAGACCCTGATGCTGGGAGGGATTAGGGGTAGGAGGAGAAGGGGACGACAGAGGATGAGATGGCTGGATGGCATCACCAACTCGATGGACATGAGTTTGGGTACACTCTGGGAGTTGGTGATGGACAGGGAGGCCTGGCATGCTGCAATTCGTGGGGTCGCAAAGAGTCGGACACAACTGAGCAACTGAACAGAACTGATGGCTATCAGAGTTAATGGAGTGCTCAGTATTTCTATGTTGTACTGTTTTCTTGTAGAGGCATATAAATGATCAAGTTGTCAGATTTTCCACATAGCTATTTTTGTTCGAAATGGTATATTGGTATTATTAAAAATTCTGCCTACTCATCTATAAAAATCTTATTTAAAAATTTAATCCATTTTAAGTCTGTATATTAGGTTGGTACAGATTTAATTGGGGTTTTGCATTGTTGAACTCTGTCGTTTGATATTGGAATACATTCTTAAATGTGGTTAGGTTATACATCATTTTAATGTGCATTTCTTGCTTTATATCTTTTTACCAATGACGTTACTTGTTGTTTATTTTATGTTTATTTTAGATTATAGAAATGGTGTTAAACAAAAAGAAAATTCTAGTGATTTTTTTTCTTGATTGAGTTCAAAATGGATCAAAAGCAGCACCGACAACGGGCAACGTCAACAAAATGCATTTGGCCCAGGAACTGCTAACAAACATCCAGTGTAGAGGTAGGTCAAGAAGTTTTGCAAAGGAGACGAGAGCTTTGAAGATGAGGAACACAGTGGCTGGCCATCTGAAGTTGACAACTACCAGTTGAGAGGATCATAGAAGCTGATCCTCTTAAACTCACATGAGATGTTGCTGAAGAACTCAGTTTCAGCCATTCTATTGTCATTTGGCATTTAAAGCAGATTGGAAAGGTGAAAAAGCTTGATTAGTGGGTGCCTCGTGAGCTGACCATGAATCAAAAACAAATTGTCATTTTAAAGTTTCAGCTTCTCTTATTCTATGTAGCAACAATGAACCATTTCTTAACTGAATTATGACATGCAACAAAAAGTGGATTTTACGTGACAACCAGCAACAGCTGACTCAGTGATTGGACCGAGGAGAGGCTCCAAAGCAGTTTCCAAAGCCAAACTTGCACCCCAAAAAGGATGATGGTCACTGGTGGTCTGCTGCCAGTCTGATCCAATACACCTTTCTGAATCCCAGTGAAACCATTGCATCTGAGAAGTATGCTCAGCAACTCAATGAGATAGACCAAAAACTGCATTGCCTACAGCTGGCACTGGTCAACAGAAAGGTCCTAGTTCTTCTCCATGACAGCGCCCGACCTCACGTCACACAACCAGTGCCTCAAGTTGAATGAATTGGGCTATGAAGGTTTTACTCATCTGCCATATTCACCTGACGGCTTGGCAGCAGATTACCACTTCTTCGAGTATCTTGATAACTTTTTGCAGGGAAAACACTTCCACAACCAGTAGGAGGCAGAAAATGCTTTCCAAGAGTTCATTGTATTGTAAAGCATGAATTTTTACTTTGTAGGAATAAACAAACTTGTTTCTCATTGGCAAAAATGTGTTATTGTAATGGTTCCTATTTTGATTAATAAAGATGTGTTTAAGCCTAGTTATAATGATTTTCAGTTCACGGTCCAAAACCACAATTACTTTTGTACCAACCTAATAAAAATAATAGTCAGAATTTGTAGTAAGATCGATTTGAATGGAGGGAATCACAGTTTCAGCAACAATACAAAGTAAGAATAGTTTGTGTTTTATCATTCAGGTTTGTTTTTAAATATTAATAGCAATAGGGGGTTGTCACCCCAGCCCTCCATATCTGCAACAGCTTTTATTTAGTTTGAAAGGAATATATCAAAGATTATTTTGAGATTCATTCTCAAAATAATTCATTACATTCTCTGCTAATGATAATAAGGTTTATATCTGAAAAGGTTGATTACATGTATTCAAAGGCTCCAGATGCCATTTAGGGCAGCATTATTGAATACTGTATAAGTAATTACTTAAGGACGTTAACTCCTGAAGTTTATTCCAAGGCATAAGAGTGTAAAAAGATCCTATTACAATAAAATTACAATATTGGGCATAAATAATAACAATCCTCTGAAGATACATTCCTACTTTTTAAAAAAAATGACAGGATAGACTGTCTCTAAGTTACCAATCCTTATATTTTACTATACTTGAAAATTTCAAAGCTTTGTAACTACATGGGGTTCTCAAGGCAAGAATACTGAAATGGTTTGCCATTCCCTTCTCCAGTGGACCATGTTTTATCAGAACTCTCCACCATGACCCATCCATTTTGGGTGGCCCTGCAGGGCATGGCTCATAGTTGCACTGAGTTAGACAAGGCTGTGGTTCATGTGATCAGTTTGATTAGTTTTCTGTGATTGTGGTTTTCATTCTGTCTGCCCTCTGATCCCATCACTTCGTGGCGCATAGATGGAGAAACAGTGGAAACAGTGGCAGACACTATTTTGGGGGGCTCCAAAATCACTGCGGATGGTAACTGCAGCCATGAAATTAAAAGATGCTTACTCCTTAGAAGGAAAGTTATGACCAATCTAGACAGCATATTAAAAAGCAGAGATGTTACTTTGCCAACAAAGGTCCATCTAGTCAAGGCTATGGTTTTTCCTGTAGTCATCTATGGATGTGAGAGTTGGACTATAAAGAAAGCTGGCACCGAAGAAATGACGCTTTTGAGCTATGGTGTTGAAGAAGACTCTTGAGAGTTCTTTGGACTGCACAGAGATCCAACCAGTTGATCCTAAAGGAAATCTGTCCTGAATATACATTGGAAGGACTGATGCTGAAGCTGAAACTGAAATACTTTGGCCACCTGATGCGAAGATCTGACTCACTGGAAAACACCCTGATGCTGGGAAAGATTGAAGACAGGAGGAGAAGGGGATGACAGAGGATGAGATGGTTGGATGGCATCACTGACTCAGTGTACATGAGTTTGAGTAAACTCTGGGAGTTGGTGATGAACAGGGAGGCCTGGCGTGCTGCAGTCCATGGGGTCTCAAAGAGTCTGACAGGACTGAGCCACTGAACTGAACTGAACTGCCCTCTGATGGATACGGATAAGAGGCTTATGGAAGCTTCCTGATGGGAGAGGCTGACTCAGGGGGAAACTGGGTCTTTGTTCTGATGGGCAGGGCCATGCTCAGTACATCTTTAATCCAATTTTCTGTTGTTGGGCGGGGCTGTGTTCCCTCCCAGTTGTTTGACCTGAGGCCAAACTATGGGGGGAGGTAATGAAGGTAATGGTGACCCACTGTTCAAAAGGTCCCATGCATCCATTGCTGCACTCAGTGCCCCCAACCCTGCAGCAGGCCATTGTTGACCCACACCTCCGCCTGAGTTTCCTGAACACTCATGGGCAAGTCTGGGTCAGTCTCTTGTGGGGTCACTGCTCCTTTTTCCTGGTCCTGATGCATACAAGGTTCTGTTTCTGCCCTCCAAGAGTCTGTTTCCCCAGTCCTGTGTTAAGTTCTGGTGGCTCTATGGTGGGGTTAATGGTGACCTCCTCCAAGAGGGCTTATGCCATATGCAGGTCTGCTGCACCCAGAGCCCCTGCCCCTGCGGTAGGCACTTTGCAGGAGACACTCAAAGCACAGTTCTGGCTCAGTCTCTGTGGGGTCTGTGGGTCCTGGTGCTCACAAGGTTTGTTTGAGCCCTCTGAGCATTTCTGGTGGATAAGGGGTTTGATTCTAAACGCAATTTCGCCCCTCCTATCATCTTTCTGGGGCTTCTCCTTTGCCCTTGGACATGGGGTATCTTTTCTGGTGGGATCCAACATTCTCCAGTCAACAGTTGTTCAGCAAGGAGTTGTAGTTTTGGAGTTCTCACAGGAGAAAATGAGCACACATCCTTCTACTCACCATTTTCCAGGTCAGTTTTCATTCCAATCCCAAAGAAAAGCAATGCCAAAGAATGTTTAAACTATTGCACAATTGCACTCCTCTCACACACTAGCAAAGTAATGCTCAAAATTTCATTCCAGTCTCAAAGAAAAGCAATGCCAAAGGATGTTCAAACTACTGCACAATTGCACTCATCTCATACACTAGCAAAGTAATGCTCAGAATTCTCCAAGCCAGACTTCAACAGTACATGAACTGTGAACTTCCAGATGTCCAAGCTGGATTTAGAAAAGGAAGAGGAACCAGAGATCAAATTGCCAACATCTGCTGGATCATCGAAAAAACGAGGGAGTTCCAGAAAAACATTTCTGCTTTATTGACTATGCCAAAGCCTTTGACTGTGTGGATCACAACAAACTGTGAAAAATTCTTCAAGAGATGGGACTACCAGACTACCTGACCTGCCTCTTGAGAAACCTATATGCAGGTCAGGAAGCAACAGTTAGAACTGGACATGGAACAACAGACTGGTTCCAAATTGGGAAAGGAGTATGTCAAGGCTGTATATTGTCACCCTGCTTATTTTAACTTCTATGCAGCGTACATCATGAGAAACACTGGGCTGGATGAAGCACAAGCTGGAATCAAGATTGCCGGGAGAAATATCAATAACCTCAAATATGCAGATGACACCACCCTTATGGCAGAATGCAAAAAGAACTAAAGAGCCTCTTGATGAAGGTGAAAGAGGAGAGTGAAAAAGTTGGCTTTAAACCCAACATTTAGAAAACTAGAATCATGACACCTGGTCCCATCACTTCATGGTGAATAGATGGGGAAACAATGGAAACCGTGTCAGACTTTATTTTCTTGGACTCCAAAATCACTGCAATTGGTGACTATAGCCATGAAATTAAAAGATGCTTGCTCCTTGGAAGAAAAGCTATGACCAAACTAGATAGCATATTAAAAAGGAGAGACGTTACTTTGTCAACAAAGGTCCGTCTAGTCAAAGCTATGGTTTTTCCATGGATGTGAGAGTTGAACTATAAGGAAAGCTGAGCGCCAAAGAATTGATGCTTTTGAGCTGTGGTGTTGGAAAAGACTCTTGAGAGTCCCTGGGCTACAAGGAGATCCAATTAGTCAATCCTAAAGGAAATCAGTCCTGAATATTCATTGGAAGGACTGATGCTAAAGCTGAAACTCCAATACTTTGGCTACCTTATGCGAAGATGTGACTCATTGGAAAAGACCCTGATGCTGGAAAAGATTGAAGGCAGGAAGAGAAGGGGACAGTGGAGGATGATTGGTTGGATGGCATCACCGACTCGATGGGCATGAGTTTGAGTAAGCTCCGGGAGTTGGTGATGGACTTGGAAGACTGGTGTGCTGCAATCCATAGGGTTGCAAAGAGTCAGGCATGACTGAACGACTGAACTGAACTACTTTATATGGCATACATTTTTTCTTGTGATTTTTAAATAGGAGTTCCTTCAGAAAAGAATTTATGTCATCTGTATAGTGTTCATCTGCTTATATTTATCTGTTTGTCAGCAAATGGATAGCTTTTCTTCCAAACTCTTTGCTACTTCTAAAATGTCCACATAGGACATCATTAAATGTATACATCGGTTTGGGTGTGTGACTCTACACATAGATTCTCTTCATTCAATATTCAATATAAAGTGAATAATTTCTTCCCACTCTGAATCAGCCTTTGTAACTGCCAGCCAAATATTCTGCATTCATTACAGTAGGCTTAACCATCCAGCTCTAGAACTGCTCTAATCAGTACTGTTGCCGCTTGCCATTTGTGTCTGTTAGGTGCTTAAGATGTGGCCAGTCCAAGTTGAGATATATTGTAACTATCAAGTACAGACTGGAATTTTTTGAGACTTTAGTGTGAAAAAAAAAAAATCTCAACATTTTTAGTCAATTACATGTTAAAATATTCTCAATATTTGGGTTACAAAAATATATTA
>SJYQ01006430.1:89438-111234 GCA_006410935.1 Redunca redunca
AAAATATATTATTTTAATATATTAATTATTACATAATTATTTTCACTAGTTTCATTTTACCTTTTTTAAATTTGGTTACTGGAAAATCTTAAGTTACTTATGGGGCACACAACATATTTCTAGTGAATAGCATTGCGCTAGAAAAATGTGTAGTCATTATCCAGGCAGCCAGATCACTATCTTTGCTTATAGGTCTATTTCAGACTTTTTTCCATAGTTCCTTGGAAACTAGTTGTAGTTACTAGCTTATCACGTGACGTAGCAATGCATATATGTGACTTGGGAATAGTCTCTTCTACCCATAAACACAAGATGGATCACACAGTGTCATACTACTACCACTCAGAAAAAAGGGACTTCCCTTTTTCCTAGATTGGGACTTCCCTGCTGGCACAGTGAATAAGAATCTGCCTGCCAAGGCAGGAAGCATGGATTCGATCCCTGATCTTGGAAGAATCCACATGCCATGGAACAACCGAGCCTGTGCTCTAAAGCTCTTGAGCTGCAACTCCTGAAGGCCGTTTGCCTAGAGCCTGTGCTCCTCAATGTGAGAAGCCACCTCAGTGAGAAGCCCGTGCACCACAATGAAGAGTTAACACCCAGTCCCCCCGCCCTGCTTGCTGCAGCTAGAGAAAAGCCCACGTCCAGTACAAAGACCCAACACAGCCAAAAATAAATACTGAAAAAAATTTAAAGAGAAGGTTTAGACTATCAGCATGTATGAAGCTGTTGCCTTTGTTATAAAGTGATGCATTCATCATTTTAAAAAATATTTTTTTACCATTTTCAAATTTATATTACTTTATGGATCTTTAGCTATGAGCTTGGTAAATGAATGTTAACGTATGAAATAAATGTTGATGATGAAAGCCTAACTTTACTGCATTATATAAATGTTACATTATGATTTTACTGCTTTAACTGATAACACTGTATTCTATGAGTGAATATTAGAATAAGAAACATACTTTACTGATTATTTTATTACTGTTGGAAATACAGTTAACTCATTACAGTTATAACATGCTTACTTGTTTTATGAATTTTAAGATGTATATAAAAGACAGCAAACTCCTACTTAAACTGAGAGATCAACAGAGGTTATGTTTTAATCTCATGTTATTTAACATTAGTACTACATGTAGTATACTTTGAAACATTACTCAGTATTTTTAATGTATTTTTTAAAAACTTTCTTGATTTGAGCTTGTATATTGAAAATTCTCAAAATTAAGCAATAAGATTGTAATTGCATCTGGTATATACATGGTAGCTATGCAATAACACATTTATTTGATCATTACAGAAATAGTCTCTTGTTAAACACCAATTTTGTCTTAATTTTTAGGAAACCAGAATTCGGGCAGTGGATAAGGATAAAACGAAAAGAATTCATAATTTCTCTGTCATCAACCCTGTTGCTGGACAGGCTGTAACTCATATATTTTCAGTTGACAATAGAGAAGATCTTCAGAAGTGGATGGAAGCCTTCTGGCAGCATTTCTTTGATCTTAGTAAGCTGACATTTGGATTCTCTAGTAGTATATTCATGTAGCATGAAAGGATGTACATACCAAACTAAATATTAAAATTACAGTTGTATAGTTTATGTTAAGAATTTGTATGCTCTTGAATAAAATGGTAGTTTATCATCAATGCATTGATGCTTTTTTCTGTCAACTTTTCCCCAGTGAATGACTGATAATACCTGTGAATTCCTAGTATCATTGCCTATTACTTTTAAGTTCTGGTCCCTCAAACAAGTAAACCACATTTTCTCAAAATACTAGATTGAATGGCTTAAGGCAGTCTCTCCGATCAAAAGGATAATAAGCTATATGAGTGAAAAAAACTTCTCTAGGATAGTGATGATCATAAAATAGTGAAATGTTCAAAAAGAGATTCATTTTTATGTAGACTTCTGTTAACGCCCGATTCCTTATATCATTTTGGACATCATCCAAAGAGATTTTTTTTTTAAACAGCACATATGGTTTTTTAGTTTCAATAATACAGTTCAATGACATGGAGTATAAAAACAATGTGATAGTACTAAGAGAGTTATAGTATGTAAAATATATGAGGTTCTAATATTCTCAATTTAAGGAGGAATTTTATCAACAAAAATATTGAAACTGTATATTGAAAATGTAGACTATTGATAATGGCTGTTTCTAAGCAAACTAAGCCTACTGTTAGATTCAACCAGTATTTTATGTCTTTATGATACTTTTCTATAGAATTGCAAAGTAAAACCATTTTTAAACAATAAGAAGTTATTTCTGCAGCTCTTTGAGATAATCCTAGAGTTATTTTAGAAACTAGGATTAGATCCTAATCCTAGACATTTTAGGAGCTATTAGTGAGAACTCTCTAAAATAGTTAATATCTGCAGTCCTCAGATTAATTTTTATAAGCATACTCTGATCCATGGCTTGGCCAGTTATTACAGTAATGGTTGGGGAGGGGCCAGAAAAGGGAAATAAATTTATTGATTAGCTTCCAAATACCATATGGCTTCATTTGTTTTTCATAACAACCCAGTGAAGTAGAAATTATTCTTTCTGCTTTTAAGATGAGAAAATTGAAGCCTGAATAGGTTTCAGGTTTATTGCAGGGAACCAGAGGACTCCTTCTAGGGCTTTCTTGGATTTTTCAGAACTTGTTTTCCTTAAGTATTGTCCGTTGGCACTCAGTAGATGTTTAAATGGGTCTTCCCTGATGGCTCAGATGATAAAGAATCTGCCTTGATCCCTGGGTTGGGAAAAGCCCCTGGAGAAGGGAAAGGCAACTCACTCCAACATTCTTGCCTGGAGAATTCCATAGACAGAGGAGCTGGGTAGACGACATCCATGGGGTTGCAAAGAGTTGGACATGACTGAGCAACTTACACTAGTAGATATTTAAATATTTGTTACATGTTTATCTGCATGTACTGCATTTATTTTAAAATTTCAGCTGATCTCAGGTATGTAACTTAAAAGACAACAACTTCCTCTCATTTGTTGATTACAGCTAAAATTTTAACTACTTTCCTAACTGCTCTTGATTTATAGAGTCTGTCTTATAGAAGACTGTGTTACTTTTAGAAATGATTCTGGCATTTTAAGGGCTTCCCCAGTGGCTCAGCGTTAGAGAATCTGCCTTCAATGCAGGTGCTGCAGGAGACACAGGTTTGATCCCTGGATTGGGACGATCCCCTGAAGGAGGACATGGCTACCCACTCCAGTATTCTTGTAGGCTACAGCCCATAGGGTCAGAAAGAGTCAGACATGGCTGAAGCAACTTAGGATGCACACACACACACACACTGGCATTTTAAAATTTTTGTATAGACAAAAACAGGAAAGAGGAGTAAAAATGTGAGAATAGTATAGTCTAGGTATCAACTACTGTTAGATGATTTCATGTTTTCATTCCTCAAATTATGTAAAATAATTTATTATGCTAAAAGAGGGAGTTGTTGGGGTAAGAATCTCATGACATTTGAGAAGAAATGAATTTGGAGATTGGAATTGACACTGTTGATACTGTGTATAAAATAGATAACTAATGAGAACCTATTGTATAACACAAGGAATTCTGCTCAGTTTCTCTATGGTTCCTTCCTAAATGGGAAGGAAATCAAAAAAGAGGGAATATACGTATATGTATAGCTGATTCACTTTGCTGTACAGTAGAAACTAAACATTGTAAAGCAACTATACTCCAATAAAAATGAAAGACTCTCATGACATTTTTGTACTGTCAAAGTAATAGAGTGATGACAACTAGGTTCTCAGGTCTGGCTACTTCTTTAGTATTTAATGCTTTGGAGATAAAATCTGCCAGTCTAATTTTTAAAGTATAAATAGTATTACATTTGCTGTTTAAAATTCATTGTGTAAGATATGAAGATCTGAAGCAAAAATGGAAGTGCACATATTATCCCAAAGAGTGACTTGTGCTTTAGAATTTTTACTCTCCTAGTAATAAGTGTTAGCCTCTTGTAATCTTCAGTGAAATGTGATGTAGGCAACAAAATAGAGGATAGATATCTAGGGCAGAATAAAGTAAGAGTAATTTAATACTTAGAACATATTTCAAGTACTTGACTCAGCTTTAGAGTAGAAAATCATGAGGGTGAGAAAACTGGAAATGATGAGAAAATGCTAATGGAGCTAGGTGTGTTTAGCCTGTGGAAGGGCAGCTTGAGAAGGAGGTTGGGAGGCAGGGGGCAGGTAATAGCCAATTTTTAATAACTGGGAGCTAACATGTAAAAGAGGAGTGACACCTGTTCTAGACAATCAAATAGGTTACTGCTTGGAATAGTGAAAGATTTTTTTCAAATATTTAATAATATATACTAAGTTAAATAAGCATCTTAACATAATAGATTATTTTGAATGGGAGCATTATAATAGTATATGTGGTAGGAAACATCTTCAATATGCAGATTTTATGTGAGCAAAATGTACCCATTTAATATCTCATACTGGGCCTTTATTGTTAGCCTGTTCATATTACATATACCTATGCTTGCTAATTTATTTACTGGTGAAGTGTTTAATTGTAATGTCTTGATCAGTGAACATGGCACATTTATATCTCTGACTTGTGTAACACATGGGATCATGTGGCTCTATATTGCAGTTTTCAACATAGTTAGTATTCTGCTATCAGTTTAACAATGAAAAGCTTTCAACTATCAATATGGAAAACAATGCTGTACTATATTACTTGTCTAAGATTTGACAGAAAAGTGTTTGCTGGTTTAAAGTGTTTCATTACTTTTCCATTAGATAAGGCCATTTTTTTCCTGCCCCCCAAAAGAAAAGGCTGGCGCTTCTATATTCATCTAAAAAGGGAAGTAGAAAGGAGGAATAAGTTATCACATCTCAGATCTTACTAGATTTAAATTCTACAGAGCAACCTTTGAAGGCTTAAACTCAAGATTTTATTCCCTTTATATATTTCTATATGAGATATTTTGATATTTTTTACCATATTCTATACTTAGCATTGTAATAAAACATATTGAAAGGGATTTTTAAAATATTTCTTAACTATTTAAAGTAGTGGATCTAAAATTTATGTATTTATTACCATATTAACATGACATAAATTAGACATAAAATAACAACAATAGATAATTTGAGTAAACATGAAGTATCTTTAATTTTTAAGCCATGGGAAATAAGTTGGATGTTGAAGTAGAGGTTGAGAATATAATAAAAAGAAATACAGATCATAAATCAGTAGAAAAAGGCATGTGTATGTTACATTTACTTTTCTGCTAATGTAAGATAGCATGTAAGAATGGTAAAACCAAGCATACAAGTCCACAATAAAGATGGAAAGGCTAAATATTTTTTTAATATCCACTCAGGAGAAATAAGTCTGAGAATTTTATTTTGAGATGAACATAGTAAAACATAATTACAAGAAAAATTAATATGGTCCACACTTTTCAATTTTAATAATTAAAACAACTTATTCAAGAGTATTTTTATTATTGAGTATTATTTTGAATGCCTAATGGCTTTCTTTAAAATGTCTTTAAAATTCAGTTCAGTTCAGTCGTGTCCGACTCTTTGTGACCCCATGGAGTGCAGCATGCCAGGCTTCCCTGTCCATCACCAACTCCCAGAGCCTACTCAAACTCAAGTCCATCGCATCCAGTTACAATTTTGAATGATCTATCTGTCTTCATAGTAACAGGTTTTTATGTACCTGAAATAAAATGAAAATACAGCATTTTTCTTGTTTTCCTGATTTTTAGGAGGGCATGATTATCATCTTAAAAGAATTTTTTATAAGCAATTCTTATTTCTTAATTAAAATTTTCAAAATTAAAATCATTTTCTGGCAGATTCATGTTGTATGGCAAAACCAATACAATATTGTAAAGTAATTAACCTCTAATTAAAATAAATAAATTTATATTTTTTAAAAAAAGATCTGTATGTCAATGTTCATAGCAACTTAATCATGACAGCTCAAAACTGAAAATAAAATGTCCATTAATATTAAAAAAAATCAAATCAAATCATTTTCTGAGAAACACCACTTGTTTTTTTGCTTCCTTCCAGGTAACTATATTTCAGTTAATCTTTTCTTTTCAGCTGTTTTAAATACTGAATGTTTTTATATAATATTTAAGAGCACTTACACAAACTTTTACCATAAACATTTGAGTTATTGACTGTTTAGAGAAGTAATGTAGTATTTAGTAGCCTACAGAGCTTAGCTTAATATCTGTTCATAGAGATTTACATTTAAAATAGAGTACATTTGTGCCTAGACTTAGAAATAATGGGTAGTACTAGGTATTTATAACTTCTTTAAGATAATACTTCATGAATTCACTTATTTTTTTCAAAGCAAAAAACGTGTTGATAATCTGTTAAAAATTAAATATATATTTCACATTTGTTTTAAACTAGCCTACCTTTTTCTTTCTTAGGCCAATGGAAGCATTGTTGTGAAGAATTTATGAAAATTGAGATTATGTCACCACGGAAACCACCTTTGTTCTTGACAAAAGAGGCAACCTCAGTCTATCGTGATATGAGTAAGTGGGGTTTGTCTTTTCTAAGCTTCAGGGTAACAAAAACGACATTGTCCTTACACAAGCAGCTTATTCTATTGACATTAAAATGCTAAAATTTTCAAGCCACAGTCAAAAATGAATGAAAAAAGACTATGATTATAGACTAAGAAACTCATGTTTAAAAGATGAATTAATACAAAATTAATGAATACACATTTTTCATAGTTTGAATGCTTAAGATCAAACAAAAATGTTAAGACTTCAGAATGAATAAGGGTACACTGAAAATAAATATTAGCTGAGTGGCTGATGAAAATTCTGAAGATATAAACCTTGACGTTTTAAAATGTAATTATGTTCAGTAATTTTTTCCATATTTTATTAAATTTGTTTTAAAGTAGTGTTGATAAATGAATATTAATAAATGGAAGTTTTCCTCTCAGGCAAAAAAAGATGGTTAAGTTTAATACTTTGGAAAATTTTAGATTTCTAGACTCATAAATATTCCATTTTCCCCACACTTTGAAGTGTATTTATTTATCTTTGTGTGATTGCCTCAGTGAGCAGTGTTGTGAACAAGCACAAATCAGTGCTAAATTCTAGTGTATTTTACCACCAGTTTCCTGCACTTACATATACCTTTAAATGTTAGATTTAAAATGAAACATTTGAGTTTACACATTTGAAAATATCATGTAATTGACATAAATGTCTCCCATTTTTCCCAAGGAAAATCACCACAGTGGAATTAAGGCTTCACTCTGTTTCTATGGGGGTTTTTTTTTTTTTGGATTTTTTTCCTATTACAAAGACTTTGCTGGTCTACAGGAAGGAATACTAATCCAGTTACATTTTCCCAGTTTACCTATCAGGGGTTTATAAAAGGGAATCCACTCTTACCTATAAGTCAGAATAGATTTTAAACCCAAAAAAAGTTATTTAATGAATACTTAATCTGAAGAATTCAAAAAAATTCTGATGAAGCTCAGCTCCTTTGAAAACTGGATTTTCCATGTATATTTAGGAATATACTTATGCATGTGTGTGTATGTGTGCAGTACACGATCTTATTTTTTTGTTCCATTAGTATGATTATTTTTACAAGTAAACATATTTTAAAAAAACACTTATCCTGGTCTGGTTTGGATAACTATTATATAGATAACAGAATGTAATAACTTACTTGGGTAAAGGGTGTACTGCTTCAGAATTTGTTCCATGTATTTTTTCTAATAATTATTACAGGCATTGATTCACCTATGAAACTTGAAAGTTTAACTGGTATAATACAAAAAAAAATGGAAGAGACAAATGGAGAGTTCCTAATTGGCCAGCATGAAGAAGCCTCATCTCCTTCTTGGGCCACACACTTTGATGGTAATCACCAGGTTCTCATCAAGAAAAAGGTATTATCTCCTGCAAGCAAGCAGTTACATGAAGAGAAAGGGAAAAAGAGACGAGCTCCCCTTCCTCCTTCTGATAAAGCTCCATTCAGCTTAAAAACACAGAGCAACAAAAATCAGTTGGTTCAGGGCAACTGGGAAAAAACAAGTGTATCTCAGACCTCGCCTTTGGATACCAAACTGTCAACCCGGATGCATCACTTAGAGAAGCCAGTGGCTGCTCCTCGAAAACTTCTTCCTGCCAGGAAAAGTAATTTAACTGATGGTGAACACACAGACACTAAAACCAATATTGAAGCCAAGCCAGTACCAGCTCCAAGGCAAAAATGTATCAAAGACATTTTGGACCCTAGATCATGGTGGTGGACACAAGTATAGAAAACCCTTAATGTATAAAACATTAAAAAAAAATCTATAACTGTGAAGCTTAATTCAGAAGCACTGTAGGTATAGTAATATGTAATTATGTAGGTAAATATGATAGTGATTTATATCAATAATTAATAGGTATAAAAATATTTTATAATGAAGAAATGGATTTCTCTTTTATGATTTTCAGAATTGAAGTTATTTCTCTAGCAGAGCATAAGAGGCAGTTTCTAGACAATATCTCAATTGTTGGAAGGGTTAATTTATTCCTAAATTACTCCTAGGCGGTGAGCAAGCACTAGGCAGAAGAAAGCATTAAAATTTCTTTGGGGAGAGATTGTCTAGGAATTTAAACTGTGTTAAATAAGAGCCATATTCTCATTGTGAGAATTTTAATACTAATGGAATGTTTCAAAAGTTTTATTCAAACCACAAATTATAGAATCCACCCAAGAAGATTTCTTAGCATTCTGGAATTCTCATCTAATGGTCCACTGGCTCTCATCTATTGTTTTACTCACTAGTTGACTGACCTTTCAAATTCCTGGGATAAATTTTGGAATATTAAATTCTTCATCTTTAAAGAGAATATGTAATGTGTTATTCAAAGTTGTTTCCTTGATGATCCCTGAAATCCTGTTGACATTACCTTTCATATGTAAAGCAAAATATTTTTAAGTTTAGGTAACAAGTAGATGAAATGTTCTTTACTTCCACTTTTCTATGAGTGGTATTAATTTCCATTGTGACATTGGCATTTGGGGAAATGAGTAGCTGTTAACACCTTAAAATTCATTTAATACTTATTTAAAAAGCAGATGACCTATTAAAAATATCAGAAAATTTGGCCATGATAATTTCAGAATTAATCCTTCTAAAAATATTATTTAGATTTCCTTTTTCTAGTAAGGGTTCGTGTCTGCTATTGATATTTGTCATTAAAGTCATATTATTACAACAATGACATTAGAATCATTTCCATAGGAGGTAATTTCCATAGCAACTAATCATAGTGACACAAACAGAATTGTGAAATCAAGTGAGGAATAAATAGCAAAAGAATGAATACCTTAAAGGAACAAAAAAAACCTTTTTCTTAATAATTATGCTTCTTATAAATAAGAGCTGGACAGTTTTAAAAATCAGAATTTCCAAATAAAACAGTTTCCATAAGCTGTCAGCAGCAGCACTAAAAATCTCAAATATCATTGTAAGAAATAAAAATATAAGAATTAAATTACTGCCCTGTATATAATCTCTAGAGATTTTTTAAAGCTCATAAGAACTCTATTTGAATCAGAATTACATTATTACAAAGTAAAATGAATACTTCACAAAAAATAACATTAATTTAAATGGATCCTTTCATTATTTTTAGATAGCAGAGTCTTTTTTCATTTATGTAGAATGATGTAACTGCCAGGTTACTTTTGTGTTTGCCCAGGACTCCTAGTAAGAACTGAGACTCAAGGGAGTAATGATACAAAAGGTCTCTTGTGACTGGAGACACCGGGACAGACATAGCATTTGATGAGAAGGAAATCATATATGCTTGCCTGATAAAATTTAGAGACAATGAAAACCTAAAAAGGTACGATTAATTTGTTTTTTATAACTAGAAATCTCTCATAAATCTCAGTTGTGATTGATATTCAGTAAATGACATATTAAAAATGTGAAGGATATTGTTTGAATTTTTATTTTTAAACCTCACTGCTATTTTTGATAGCATTTATGACTCTTGTTGCCACTAAATTACAAAGCTAGAAGATGTGCAGGAAAAATTGTTTCTGAAACTGACATCTACACTTTTTTTTTTTTTTTAGTTAAAGCCTTCCTTAGAATAAACCAGTGTTAAAACTTCCAAATTACATTCTTGTTGTTTCTCCTTATGCATATTATTATCAAGAAGGATTCAAATGGTATAGGAACCAGAATTTGTTCTTAGAGAAATTATCTAGCAGTTGTGCCCTCAGTGGGCACTTTGAAATAAGGCTGAAGCCTTTCTTCCTAGAACCATTTAGATGAAGCCTGACCAAGGGCCATCTCCCCCAGAATTATTCAGACTGTTTCTGGGGTCCCATCTTACTATGTGTTACAGAGCCTTTAAAATCGGGCTGAAGTCTTAAGCTGTACTTCTGAGCTGCTACTCATTAAGTGTTCTTCCCACTCTCCATTCCTAGCAAAAGGTGTAATACAAAGTTGGGGCTCCTTTTCTCCGTCTCTTCCTCCCTCCTTTTCTTTCTTCCACAGTTAAAAAAAAAAATCTAAAAATACTGAGTTAAACACTTTTTCAAGGAGTTTGTCAAAAGAACTATTTGTTTTCTCATTTTCCTAAACCAGAAGTTTATGACAGAGAAAAATATGCCACGTAATAAAAAATATTAAGGCTTTTCATGAGCTGACTTTTCACATTCCTTGTTTGTCCTTTTAATTTGCTTCTTGATATATGAAGACTGTAAATTTGAAACAAAGAGTTAGCTGTCAGATTTTAATAATGTTATAATTGGAGAATCATAAATAGAATGGGTATTTTATGATTATTATTATACAGATGATCTGATAATATCTTTAAAAATGACATTTACATTTCAAGCCCTGAGATATAAATTACTTAAAACAGCATTAAAGTAGTATTTTAATTGCCACAAAGTAGTGAACTTTTTATTAAAAATCTTGCAAGGACAAAGAAGGCATTTTGTTAATATAAATGCATACCTCCTAAGGTAAACAATCTTTCAAAATATCAGCCATGCCAACTCTTGATTAGTTTTGTTAAATCCTAACTGTCTGCTGTGCCCCCTGACTTCTTTTAAAATGGACATGCATGCTTGTGTAAACTAAATCCATTTATTATAAATGCCTTATCTTTACCCTTTAGGTCCTACTAAATATATTTTACCTGGTACTGTTTATTAAAATGGAAGCTGCCTTGATTTAGAGACAATTCATGGAAGGTAGGTTAAGCAGTCAAATATTTCTTTAGGCTTATGTTCAGTACCTCAGCCACCTACTGAGAAGTTAATTAATTCAGTCCAAATGAAATTATAGGGCAGTTCGGTGCAACTTATGGTAAATGCCATTTGAATGCAGTCACCTGTGTTACCATGAACAAGGAACAAGCATACTAGATAGAGATGAAACACTGCACCATGAACGAGAGAAGTGGTTTGGCAGGAAGAATATCTGTCCCTGTGGTTAGAATTTGTCAGAACTCACTGTCTTTTTAAAGAGTGAATTATCACACAGTATTTAAACTTTCGTGACCTTTTATATTCTCATAGTTGTCTTCAACTATGAGAGTTCTATTAGTCTTAAATGCATTACATTTCAAAGACACTCCTTTTTTAAATGCTTACACATTTATGTGTAACTGCATTGTTGCTAGTAAGAGTTATAATGAAAATGGTCTATTCTGTATCGTGCTTATTCTTGGTTAATAATAGAAATGTGTTACCTTTGAATTTTTAAAAATAAGATTTCATTTGAAAATCTTGTAGAATGTTATTTTCTGTGGAATATTTGTATAATTGGCATTGTTTATAATTTTTACCTTTTTAATGTAGGTCAGGATTCTGGATTAAAAGTATTAATTATGCATATATGTATATTTAACTATTAGAAATTGATAAATCAAGGTCATGTGATTAAAACTTCTATACTTTAAAAGACTGATTCATGAAAACATTTTCTAGATTTTTTCCTTTAGGTATGTCCTCTAGGCTAAACTGATAGAAGTAAACAGTGTTGTGAAATCAGGGTAAACAGAAAAGACGTACCCAGCAGCTGGTGCTAAGAAATGTACTCAAATGAACAAAGTACCTTAATGTTCAAATAACATAACTTTAACTATTAAAGAAATATTAACCAACATTTTTATTTATCTCAAAATAGGAAAAATACCAATCTTGGTGTGTTTGATAGGCAAAATCATCTCATATCTTGCTAAATTTGTGTTTTAAATGGCAGCAATTTGCTTTGAGAGATGTGATAATCTCTTAATGTTAACTACTAAAGGAGAGAAATACTGAAAAGATATATATACACATAATTATGCTTTGTCATAAACATGTTTCAAGATATCCAAATAGATAATTTTGTTGAAAATGGATACTTTCCTGAGTGTTGTATCAGGATATATTTTATTTTTGTTTACTCAAAAGAAAACAAAATTTGTTTTGTGAATTGATGTATTTATGTTGAATTTAGCCAGTTTAGAAACATGTTTTCAGCTTAATTAGTTGGAGTGATTTTAATTTTACAGGGGAGAAAAAGTATTGTTATCCATCTATTAATCTTAAGTATTAAAACATGTATTTATATTTATTACATGTAGAAATAGAAATATATATATCTATATATACACACATACATATGTGTCTGTACTCTGTCAAGTCTTCAATCCAGATATTTCCAATTAATTTTAAAAGATTCTTTAAGAATGTGCTGCCAGTGCTAGCAGAGGTAAAGTCCAACCCTTTCCCACAGTTTGCAGGAAGCATCCTAACCCAGCTCCAACTACTGTGCCCTGCTAGGCACTTTCCTCTTGTAGTCCTCGTCTTTTGGACATTGCCTCAACAATCTGTGCTGTCCTCTCTTTACCTAGAATATCTTTTCTCTCCTCTTCTTCACACATTCTCCTCAACCCACAGTCAGCAGATTTTATTCATTTTTCAAAGTAGTAGCACCACTAAATTCACAAAGACTTTGTGCCCTTACGCTCCTTCCTTTATGCCCTATGTGTACCTCCACTTACAGCCTAAGTCCTTGTTTGTATTTTTGTGTTCCCCTACATATTAATGTTATGTGCTTCTTCTGCATAACAAATTATCATCAACTTAAAATCCTTTTCATTATCTAGCATTTCTTTATTTTTTCTCTTTTTATATTTTAAATTATGAACATATGGTAATACCTTTACAGGACGCTTGGAAAATACAGAACAGAGTTATGTGTAGTTCCACTATATCTTATAATTATTTAAGTAGATAAATTAAAATTTTAGTTTCAATATCAAATCCTTAAAAATAAATAGAATGAAGATACAGAAAAGCAGAATGTAATAGACCTGAAAATCATCATGAACCAATTCAACATTATTAAGCCTTGTACAACTTTCACACAATAGTAGGATACAAATTCTATTCAAATTCCAATAGACTATCAACTAGGAGGCACTGGAACATATCTATGGACTTAAGGTGCAAAACTTTCATGGTCTACTGGTATTGAAATCATACAGTGTGTTCTCTTAACACTGTAGAATTATGTTTAGAAAGCAATATCAAAGACATTTGAAAATAAGCCACATATTTTCAAGTTCTATGTGACATTTACCAAGAGAGATCTTTGACTTAGCCGTTGAAAGCCTCAATAAAGTTAGAGGACTAAAAAAGAGGGTGATTGCAAAGAAGAAAGCATTTACATAAGAAATTAATATCAAAATGATTAATATCAAAGATACTTTAGAAACCCCATGTACTTAGAAATTAAGTATCCACTTTTAAATGATGGGTTTATCTAAGAAGCTATAGGTACACCCTTAGAAAATATTTCAGTTGGAGTTTCAATATCGAATTCTCAAAAATGAATGAATATACAGAAAAGTAGAAGGATATAGTAGACCTGAAAATCAGAAAATATTTGTAACAACAAAAATAAAAAGAATTTATCAGAATTTATTGCATGCCGCTGAAGCTGCTCAATGCAGTTAAATACAATGTGGAATCTTGAATAAGGAAGGTATTAAAACAAATAATGGATACTAGCATAAAGTTTTGTGAAATTTGAACAAAATCTGTAATTTAGTTAATAATACTATATCATATGTTAATTTCCTGTTGTTTTTTTTTTTATAACATAGCATTTCTTTATATTCTCAGAATTGGGTTAGATGTTTCCAGCCTCATTCCATTTATTTTTTAATCACTAAGATAATAAACTTCCTAGTCTTTTAGCAGTAATAATAGATGTAAAATACATGGAACTATATCAAAGTTTTGAGTAAATATAAATTATAAATCTGGCATTCTGTTCATACTAAATACAACAAGTGGAATCAATATGTCATAAATTTTTTTAGTCAGGCAAAAATTCACAACTTTTCTAAAATACATATATTATACATACCATTTATACATATGTATGTGTGCAAAAGCTTTTCTACTATGCTTGATACAGGCTTGAGAAAGAACAACAGCAAAAAAAAAGAAATTGGAAAACATAAACTAAATGAAATAGAAAAATAAAACAAACTAGATAAAAGTAAAAAACCGTCATATAGTCCAGTTGTTTTTAAACATGGATGCTCATTAGAAACACATCTAGAGCTTTGGAGAATAAAAGCAATACTTGAGCATTTGTATTTTTCAAAAAATTCCAAAATAATTCTGATATGCATCTGGATTTTAAAAAATGATTACAGTTTTTTCTACAAAATCATAGTTTTAGTGATATAGAATTCTGCTATTTTCTGTTGACTGTCAATACAGTGTTATTAAGTGAATAATGTTTATATAATCACAATAGTAAAAGATGTTTATCAGTTTTTACAGTCAATAGCCAGACAAAAATAAAAGATAATTACAATTGCAAGCCATAATGGAAACATGATTAACTTAATATAAAGTAATTACATACAATTTAGGTGATTGGATAGAGTGCTGTGGTAAATGGAAGTGCACGCATGCATGCATGTTTTCATCCGCCCAGCCTGTCTATATCTTTTCGTTGGTGCATTTAATCCATGTATACTTAAGGTAATTGTTTATATGTATGATTCTCTTATCATTTTCTTAATTGTTTTGGGTTTATTCTGTGTGGGCCTTTCCCTTCTTTTGTGTTTCCTGCCTGGAGAAGTTCCTTTAGCATTTGTTGAAAAGCTGGTTTGGTGGTGCTGAATTCTCTTGTATGGGTTTCAATGGGTGCTCTGCTTAGGATACTACAAAACCCATATCAAGGTGTCAGCCAGGCTGGACTCTAATCTAGATGCTCTGGGAAAAACCTGCTTCCAGTCTTCTTCAGGTTGTCAGCAGAATTCGATTCCTCATGCTTGTTGATTGGCCAGGGGTCACTCTCCAGTCCTTATGTGTGGACTCTCGGTCTTCAAAGCCAGCAATAGCTCATTAAGCCTGACACATCCGAATCCTCCTTCAGGAGAATTTTGATTAATTCAAGGTTTACTGATTAGTAAGCTTAATCACATTTGGAAAAATCTCTTTTGACTATGGTATAGTCATGGGCATGATGTCATATTCATAGGGCAGGAAATCTTGGAGGCCATTTTAAAATTCTACCTACCCCAAGCTAGATTTTTCAAGAGCAGGGAGCATGTCTTATTTGACTTTTAACCCTCTCATGATAATAACAAGGGAGGATGATTATATATTTATTATATGTAAAGTATTATGCTAAGCATGTGACTTAACTCACTTAATCCTTAAATAGTCCTTGTAGTGACCCCACTAAACAAATGTACTGTAGAAGCCTTGCCCTGGGTCACAATGCACAGTAGTTAAGTGTTTGAATTCTGGAATTAGACCTGGGTTAAATTCTAGCTCTGCTGTGATCTAGCTGTGGGATAGGGCCAGGTTTTTTTAATCTCATGTTTTTTTTTCTTTTTGAAACCTTTAAGATGGCAATAGTTCTCACCTCGTAGGATAATTGTGATTATTAAATAAGATAATGCATGTAACGCATAGCCCAGGGCCTGGCATATGTTCTTCCATTGTTTTTATGACCTGACACATAGCATGTAACAAATATAGAAAGAGGAATGAGAAGAAAGAGCTGGTACTTGTGTGTGTGATATGTGTACATACATACAGATGTGTCATTTTAAAAGAAAGGATAACTCTTGCCTCATTTTCACTTTATGCTTGATGAGAGCATACTAGAATTACAGTGCCTAAGAATTTATTTGTCGTGTCGTTTAGTTGCTAAGTCATGTCCAACTCTTTCGAACCCAGGGACTATAGCCCACCAGGCTCCTCTGGCCATGGGATTTCCCAGGCAAGAATACTGAAATGGGTTGCCAGTTGAACCTCTGTCTCCTGCATTGCAGGTAGATTCTTTACTGCTGAGCCATCAGGGAAGGCCATGCACAGAAATTTAAAAGATACTTAAAATATGTCCATATTTTTATTGTCCTTATAGTAAAACTCTGAGTTTATAAGATTAAAAAAATACATATTCTTGAGAAGTTCACAGTTTAGTTGGCGGGATCAACTATATTAGAGACTGTTGGTATGGCTTACTGCTTAAATTTGCCTGCCTCCTATATATACATAACCAGGCTTCCCAGGTAGCTCAGTGGTAAAGAATCCACTTGCCAATGTAGGACACGCAGATTTGATCCTTGGGTCGGGAAGATCCCCCAGAGAAGGAAAAGGCAACCCATTCCAGTATTCTTGCCTTAAAAATTCCATTGATAGGATCCTGGCAGGCTACAGTCCGTGGGTTCACAAAGAGTCAGACATGAGTGAGTGACTGAGCATGAGTATATATAACAACTATATCTGTATACAGATATCTGTATATCTGTATACAGACACTTAAAACAGTCTCTACCTACCATCAGTGAACTTAACAAATCAGTTGAAAAGATTAATACATGAAACAATGATGGGTACTATAAAAGAACAGTCACAATAATAGGATTACGCATCTGATTTTAAGTGCTGTGAGAGATCCACAAGGGGTACGACAACATGTACATAGCAATTTTTCAACAAGTGCAGAAAGCCTTTGTATCTTTTTCCTACTAAAATGATGAATTAAGCAGTACACAATTCAGTTGCTCAGTTGTGTCCGACTCTTTGCGACCCCATGAATCGCAGCATGCCAGGCCTCCCTGTCCATCACCAACTCCCAGAGTTCACTCAGATTCACGTTCATCAAGTCAGTGATTCCATCCAGCCGTCTCATCTTCTGTTGTCCCCTTCTCCTTCTGCCCCCAATCCCTCCCAGCATCAGAGTCTTTTCCAATGAGTCAACTCTTTGCATGAGGTGGCCAAAGTACTGGAGTTTCAGCTTTAGCATCATTCCTTCCAAAGAACACCCAGGGCTGATCGCCTTTAGAATGGACTGGTTGGATCTCCTTGCAGCCCAAGGGACTCTCAAGAGTCTTCTCCAACACCACAGTTCAAAAGCATCAATTCTTCAGCGCTCAGCTGTCCTCACAGTCCAACTCTCACATCCATACATGACTACTGGAAAAACCATAGCCTTGACTTAGATGGATCTTTGTGGGCAAAGTAATGTCTCTGCTTTTGAATATGCTATCTAGGTTGGTCATAACTTTTCTTCCAAGGAGTAAGCCTCTTAATTTCATGGCTGCAGTCACCATCTGCAGTGATTTTGGAGCCCAGAAAAATAAAGTCTGACACTGTTTCCACTGTTTTCCCATGTATTTCCCATGAAGTGATGGGACTGATTGCCATGATCTTCGTTTTCTGAATGTTGAACTTTAAGCCAACTTTTTCACTCTCCTCTTTCACTTTTAGCAAGAGGCTTTTTAGTTCCTCTTCACTTTCTGCCATAAGGGTGGTGTCATCTTCATATCTGAGGTTATTGATATTTATCCCGGCTGTCTTGATTCCAGCTTGTGTTTCTTCCAGTCCAGCGTTTCTCATGATGTACTCTGCATATGAGTTAAATAATCAGGGTGACAATATACAGCCTTGACGTACTCCTTTTCCTATTTGGAACCAGTCTGTTGTTCCATGTCCAGTTCTAACTGTTGCTTCCTGACTTGCATACATACTATGAATATCTTTGATGTCAGAATATCTCATAAAAAGGTTTTTCAAATCTAGGAGAAATAAGTAGAAGTCAATTTATTCAACAGGCTATAGGAGTTTAATTTTATAGTATTCAAATTTAAGGGAGATGAGTTGTCATGGAAGTCTGTAGAAAGGAATTATTGGATAGGGCAGTTAACCTCCTGTTAAGGCAAGAATCAACAAGCAGGTTGGTATGACTGAAGGAAAAATAGAAGTAGGGAAAGGTTGCCATCTGCTGGACCATGAGCAGGGCTTTAATGCCAGCTCCAGAAAATAAGTCAAACTAAGTGGGACTCCTGGACACTCGTGGGCAAGTCTGGGTCAGTCTCTTGTGGGGTCACTGCTCCTTGCTCCTGAGTCCTGGTGCTCACAGGGTTTTGTTTGTGCCCTCCAAGAGTCTGTTTCCTTAGTCCTGTGTAAATTCTGGTGGCTAGATGGTGGGATTAATGTCGACCTCCTCCAAGAGGGCTTATGCCATACCCAAGCTGCTCCCAGAGCACCTGTCCCTTCGGCAGGCCACTGCTGACCCGTACCTCCACAGGAGACACTCAAACACTCAAAGGCAGGTCTGGCTCAGTCTCGAGGTTCTCCTGGTGCGCACGTGGAAGGTTAGGTCCATGAATCAAGGCAAATTGGAAGTGGTCAAACAGGAGGTGGCAAGAGTGAACATCGACATTTTAGGAATCTGAACTAAAATGGAAGGGAACGGGTGAATTTAATTCAGATGACCATTATATGTACTACTGTGGGCAAGAATCCCTTAGAGAAAATGGAATAGCCCTCATAGTCAACAAAAGACTCCATAATGCAGTACTTCAGTGCAATCTCAAAAATGACAGGATGATCTCTGTTCGTTTCCAAAGCAAACCATTCAATATCACAGTAATAAAAGTCTGTGCCCCAACCAGTAATGCCGAAGAAGCTGAAGTTGAATGGTTCTATGAAGACCTACAACCTTTTAGAACTAACACCCTCAAAAGACATCCTTTTTATTACAGAGGACTGGAATGCAAAAGTAGGACATCAAGAGATACCTGAAGTAAAACAGGCAAATTTGGCCTTGGAGTAAAAAATGAAGTTGGGCAAAGGCTAATAGAGTTTTGCCAAGAGAACACACTGGTCATAGCAAACACTTTCTTCCAACAACACTTGAGAATACACATGGACATCACCAGTTGGTCAATACTGTAATCAGATTGACTATGTACTTTGTAGCCAAAGATGGAGAAGCTCTATACAGTCAGCAAAAACAAGACCAGGAGCTGACTGTGGCTCAGATCATGAACTCTTTGTTGCCAAATTCTTANATGAACTCCTTGTTGCCAAATTCTTAAACTGAAGGAAGTAGGGAAAACCACTAGAGCATTCAGGTATGACCTAAATCAAATCCCTTATGTTTATACAGTGGACAAATAGGTTCAAAGGATTAGATCTAACAGAGTACCTGAAGAACTATGGATGGAGGTTCATGACTTTGTACAGGCAGTGAACAAAACCATCCCCAAGAAAAAGAAATGCAAAAAAGGCAAAATGGCTGTCTGAGGAACCCTTAGAACTAGCTGTGAAAAGAGAAGTGAAAGGCAAGGGAGAAAAGGAAAGATATACTCATTAGAAGGCAGAGTTTCAAAGAATAGCAAGGAGAGATAAGAAAGCCTTCCTCAGTGACCAGTGCGAAGAAATAGAGGAAAACAATAGAATGGGAAAGACTAGAGATATCTTCAAGAAAATTAGAGATACCAAGGGAACATTTCATGCAAAGATGGGTTCAATAAAGGACAGAAGTGGTATAGACCTAAAGGAAGCAGAAAATATTAGTAGGTGGCAAGAATACATAGAAGAGCTGTACAAAAAACATCTTCATGACCCAGATAACCACAATGGTGTGATCATTCACCTAAAGCCAGACATCCTGGAATGTGAAGTCAAGTGGGGCTTAGGAAGCATCACTATAAACAAAGCTAGTGGAGGTGATGGAATTCCAGGTGAGCTATTTCAAATCCTAAAAGATAATGCTGTGAAAGTGTTGCACTCAATATGCCAGCAAATTTGGAAAGCTCAGCAGGGCCACAGAACTGGAAAAGGTCCGTTTTCATTCCAATCCCAAAGAAAGGCAATGCCGAAGAATGTTTAAACTACCAGACAATTGCACTCATCTTACATGCTAGCAAAGTAATGCTCAAAATCCTTCAAGTTAGCCTTCAACAGTACATGAATTGAGAATTTCCAGATGTTCCAGCTGGATTTAGTAAAGGCAGAGGAACCAGAGATCAAATTGCCAACATCCCTTGGGTCATAGAAAAAGCAAGAGAGTTCCAGAAAAACATCTGCTTTATTGACTATGCCAAAGCCTTTGACTGTGGATTACAGCAAACTGTGGAAAATTCTTAGAAATGGGAATACCATACCACCTTACTTACCTTCTTAGAAATCTGTATGCAGGTCAGGAAGCAACAGTTAGAAATGGACATGGAACAACAGACTGGTTCCAAATTGGAAAAGGAGTACGTCAAGGCTGTATATTGTCACCCTGCTTATTAACTTACATGCAGAGTACGTCGTGAGAAATACTGGGCTGGATGAAGCAAAGCTGGAATCAGATTGCTGGGAGAAGTATCAATAACCTCAGATATGCAGATGACACCACCCTTATGGCAGAAAGTGAACAAGAACTAGAGTCTTTTGATGAAAGTGAATGATGCAAGTGCAAGTGAAAAAGTTGGCCTAAAACTCAACATTCAGAAAACTAAGATCATGGCATCTGTCCCATCAATTCACGGCAAATAGATGGAGAAACAATGGAAACTCTGAGAGACTTTATTTTGGGGGGCTCCAAGATCACTGCAGATGGTGATTGCAACCATGAAATTAAAAAACTGATTATCCTTGGAAGAAAAGCTGTGATCAACCTAGACAGCATATTGAAAAGCAGAGACATTACTTTGTCAACAAAGGTCTGTCTGGTCAAAGCCATGGTTTTTCCAGTAGTCATATATGGATGTGAGAGTTGGACTATAAAGAATTCCGAGTGCCGAAGAGCTGATGCTTTTGAACTGTGGTGTTGGAGAAGACTCTTGAGAGTCACTTGGGACTGCAAGGAGATCCAACCAGTCCATCCTAAAGGAAATCAGTCCTGAATATTCACTGGAAGGACTGATGCTGAAGATGAAATGCCAATGCTTTGGCCACCTGATGTGAAGAACTGACTCATTTGAAAAGACCCTGATGCTGGGAAAGTACCACAGTTGGCAGATTTAGTGGTAAGAGCACTTAGTTTATGAATTGGGGAACTGGATTCTAGTCCTTGGGAAAAATCACTAGCCATGTTGTCTTGAGCTATTATTTACCTTTCAACATGTTTATCAGTAGAACTGCTAAAATGGTGTTTGTCTCAAACAAATCTAGAGAGCAGTAGGTTCCTGAGTTCATGCCTTTAGAGACTGTGCAGTCTGTGGGGATGATGCCAAGTGTTTCTCCTTCTCCTAATTCAGCTGGAACAGTTCTAAGTTGATCTGTTTTATGATTAAACCCCATGAGCTAGTATTATAAAAGCCATCGTTGTACAGATGAGCAATTTGAGGGAAAGAACAATTCAGTAACTTGCCTACAATCTCATGGTTTATGAGACAGTAATTTGTCTTGAAATTATTTGAAATTAGTTATTTGAAAGTAATCAGTAATGATCCAAAGTGAGTGATCAACCTCATTGTACT
>SJYQ01006430.1:111305-127117 GCA_006410935.1 Redunca redunca
TAACTAACCTCTAAACTCTTTTTCCCTAGTGATGTGATCACTTGAAGTATTTCTTCATATTAAAGATCCTAATGAAAATTGATGTCATTCACAGTTAGATACAGCCTATACTGTTTGGGTATCATGTCTGGCCCTCGGAGGCATTTGGAAGGGAAGGTCTGGGTTTATATAAACCTGACTGTACTAGCAGGCTATGGGGAGCATTACAATAGAAGTATGAAAGGGAGGAAAAGATTCCATCTAAGGACTTCTGGGAGAATGAGTATTTGAGCCAGGCTTAAAATACAAGTTGGTTTTCATTAATTGCATTTCTTTTTGATAAAAAACCAAGAGACAATAATTATTTAAAAAAAAAAAAACAGCAGAAGATAAAAATAAGTTGGCTGAATAATCCAGAGGAGTGAAGGGATACTAAGGAAGTTTGGACAGGAAAAGTTGGGGTCCCAGCAGCATACTGATTAAAAGAATAAAGTTCGTTTTCCTAGAGTGGTGACTACATCAACATATTTTAATATTGGTGTGAAAAAATGAATACAGAACTTAAGATCTTACGAACTGTGGTTCTAAGCCCAGAGTAATTTGTGTTCCATGGGAAATTTGGCAATGTCTGGAGACATTTTCGATTGCCCGGATGTGGATTCAGAATACTGCTTGAATCTGGTGGCAAGAGGCCAGGAATGCTGCTCAATGTGTATAGAAAGTCTTAGGATTGGGCTCTGCAGATGTGGGAGAGAGTTTTCTGAACAAGGGAACAGGAAGAGCAAGGGGCAGGAGCATTGAGGCGGCTTGACATATGTCCACAGGTGCTTTTGTTGCAGGGAGGGGGACCCCTTCCAGGGCCCAAAACTGGTCTCTCGTCTAACATTCGGAAAGGAATTGTCCGGGGAGACACATGTGCCGACAAAGCAAGAGATTTTATTGGGAAAGGGCACCCGGGTGGAGAGCAGTAGGGTAAGGGAACCCAGAGCAGCTCTGTCACATGGCTTGCAGTCTTGGGTTTTATGGTGATGGGATTAGTTTCCAGGTTGTCCTTAGCCAATCATTCTGACTTGTTCAGCCAAGATGGATGCCAGAGAGAAGGATTCTGGAAAGTGGTTGGACAGGTGGTGTCTCCTTTTGACCTTTCCCAAACTCTTCTGCTTGGTGGAGGCTTCTTCGTTCCCTGTTCCTTACCAGGACCTCCTGTCGTAAAACAACTCATGCAAATAGTTACTATGGTGCCTCACCAGGGTGGGCGGATTCAATCAGTGTGCTTCCCCTGACACTTTGAGGGCTTCCCTGATAGCTCAGCTAATAAAGAATCTGCATGCATTGCAGGAGACCATGGTTCGATTCCAGGGTCGGGACAATCCCCTGGAGAAGGGATAGACTACCCACTCCAGTTTTATGGCCTAGAGAATTCCATGGATTCTATAGCGACTTTCACTTTCAGTTTCACAGATGCCTTGACACATCTTCAAAGGCAGAGCCTGATTCTCCTCCCCTTGAATTTGGATTCCAGGATTCACTTGTAATAAAGAGAGTGTGTGGAAGTGGTGCTGTGTGACTTGTGAAGCTAGTTCAGTTCAGTCACTCAGTTGTCTGGCTCTTAGCGACCCCATGGACTGCAGCTTGCCAGGCTCCCTGTCCATCACCTACTCCCAGAGTTTACTCAGATTCATGTACATTGAGTCAGTGATGCCATCCCACCATCTCATCTGTCGTCCCCTTCTCCCGCCTTCAATCTTTCCCAGCATCAGGGTCTTTTCAGATGAGTCAGCTCTTCGCATCAGGTGGCCAAAGTATTGGAGTTTCAGCTTCAACATCAGTCCTTCCAATGAATATTCAGGACTGATTTCCTTTAGGATGGACTGGTTGGATCTCCTTGCCGTCGAAGCGACTCTCAAGAGTCTTCTCCAACACCACAGTTCAAAAGCATCAATTCTTCAGCGCTCAGCTTTCTTTATAGTCCAACTCTCACATCCATACATAACTACAGGAAAAACCGTAGCCTTGACTAGACGGACCTTTGTTGGCAAAGTAATGTCTCTGCTTTTGAATATACTATCTAGGGTGGTCATAAGTTTTCTTCCAAGGAGCAAGTGTCTTTCAATTTCATGGCTGCAGTCATCATCTGCAGTGATTTTGGAGCCCCCAAAATAGTCTGTCACTGTTTCCACTGTTTCTCCATCTATTTGCCATGATTTGATGGGACCAGATGCCATGATGTTATTTTTCTGAATGTTGAGTTTTAAGCCAAACTTTTCACTTTCCTCAAGAGACTCTTTAGTTCTTTGCTTTTTGCCTTAAGGGTGATGTCATCTGCATATCTGAGATTACTGATATTTCTCCCAGCAATCTTGATTCCAGCTTGTGCTTCTTTCAGCCCAGCGTTTCTCATGATTTACTCTGCATATAAGTTAAATAAGCAGAGTGACAGTATGCAGCCTTGACGTACTCCTTTCAATTTGGAACCAGTCTGTTGTTTCATGACCAGTTCTGTTTCTTCCTGACCTGCATACAGATTTCTCAAGAGGCAGGTCAGGGAGTCTGGAATTCCCATGTCTTTAAGAATTTTCCACAGTTTGCTGTAATCCACACAGTCAAAGGCTTTGGCATAGTAAATAAAGCAGAAGTAGATGTTTTTCTAGAACTCTCTTTCTTTTTCGATGATCCAACAGATGTTGGCAATTTGATCTCTGGTTCCTCTGCCATTTATAAAACCAGCTTGAATGTCTGGAAGTTCACGGTTCACATACTGTTGAAGCCTGGCTTGGGGAATTTTGAGCATTACTTTACTAATGTGTGAGATGAGTACAACTGTGTGGTAGTTTGAGCATTTTTTGGCATTGCCTTTCTTAAGGATTGGAATGAAAACTGACCTTTTCCAGTCTTGTGGCCACTGCTGAATTTTCCAAATTTGTTGGCACAGTGAGTGCAGCACTTTCACAGCATCATCTTTCAGGATTTGAAATAGCACAACTGGAATTCCATCACCTTCACTAGCTTTGTTCGTAGTGATGCTTCCTAAGCCCCACTTGACTTCACATTCCAGGATGTCTGGCTCTAGGTGAGTGATCACACCATCGTAATTATCTGGGTCATGAAGGTCTTTTTTGTATAGTTCTCTGTATTCTTGCCACCTTTTCTAATATCTTCTGCTTCTGTTAGTTCCACATTACTTCTGTCCTTTATTGAGCCCATCTTTGCATGAAACATTCCCTTGGTATCTCTAATTTTCTTGAAGAGATCTCTAGTCTTTCCCATTCTATTATTTTCCTCTATTTCTTTGCACTGATCACTGAGGAAAGCTTTCTTATCTCTCCTTGCTATTCTTTGGAACTCTGCATTCAGATGGGTATATCTTTACTTTCCTCCTTTGCTTTTCACTTCTCTTCTTTTCGCAGCTAGTTGTAAGGGCTCCCCAGACAGCCATTTTGCATTTTTGCATTTCTTTTTCTTGTGGATGGTCTTGATCCTTGTCTCCTGTACAATGTCACGAACCTCCATCCATAGTTCATCAGGCATTCTGTCTATCAGATCTAGTCCCTTAAATCTAGAGATTCTTGTGAAGCTAGGAAGAAAGGATAACTCATACCTAAGCAGTCTGTCTCGAATCACTCACTTTGAGGGAAGCAGCAGTTACACTCCCAACAGTCCTGGAAGAGACCCATGTGAGGAGAAACAGACTTCCCCTCTACAACCAACACCAAGTTTTGAATGAGTACTCACATGCAGATACAGAAGCCTAGGTAATGGCAGCCTCTTGAGAAATTCCAGGCCAGAACCCTATTATTTCAATCAGGAGGCTTGGGTGGATTTGTTTCCATGGCAGTGTATATTTTTAAAAAGCAAAACAAGTGTGGGTATGCCACGGGCTTGAAATGGTTGAATTGTGTATGGCTGGGAATTAGTGAGAAATAAGGTTGACTGGACAAGTGGAATCAGTTCATGGAAGGCCTTGAATGTCAGACCTAAGCATTTGGCTTTTATTTGGTAGCTGAAGAAATCTGCCATATGGGCCTAGTATGTGCAGATCACATCTGGCTTATTCACTGTTAGAGTAAGAAAGGGCAGAAGTAGGTACAGTTAGTATTGGGGACCATGCTCATCATTAAATTGTCTTTAGAAGAAGAAAAATGAATAACCTATAAATGCCACCCCTACATGTTAAGTTCATAAAAGACAGGGACCACTTTATTAGTCCTGCTTTGTCAATATAAAGGTGCTGAGAAGATCAAGCCTCCCCTGGCTTTGTAAACATATTTTTTGAAGAAGAGAGAAACTTCTCACTTGTATCCAGGTCACTAATGTGACACCATTGACTTGATTTTTTTCTTACCTGCCAGCCTTTTTGCAAGAAGAGGGTGACACATTAAATTGTTTTCACCTGCAACATCGTAGTATGACTAGATTTATCACTTTCTCTTTTCAGTAGGCAAGAGGGAAGGAGAGCCCTAGAGGGCTGTGAAGAGTGACACAGAGTGGTTATCAGATTGAAAGGAGGAAACTGTAGGGGCTCAGGGCAAACCTCATTTATATGTGTCCACTTGAATGGATTCCATGATTCCTATTCCCCTCTGGGGGAAATTCAACTGTGTATTTTGTTTGATTTGGCTGGATTTTTGTCTGCTTGCTTTTATAATTTGTGGTACCAAAAGTACTTTTTAAATAGTCACTTGTGAGAGCAGGCTTGCTATTATATCATCCCAGAATCACTCAGAGTATCTCAGGGAAATGAGAATAATGTGCCCAGTATACTTCAGCACCTTTATCAAGTCATGCAGCAACATCCCCCAAAAAGTAAATTCAATGAAAATTTGGAGATATGATTATGCTTGAGATTGATTTCAGCCAAATCAATTACTAAAATAAAGTACTTAGACTGAAGAACCCAGAAAGGGTTAGACTAAATGTACCATGAGTCTTATCAATTCCAGTGAAAATAGTTTGTTTAATTTTCTGCCATGAACTTCCTGGGAATCAGTTGATAAGTTGTACAATTTATATACTATCTTTTGGGGAAAAAGGTATGAATTCAGCCAGCACTTTGCTAGTCCCCATTAAAGGTGGTACTCCATTAGCTGCCTGGGTGTATGAAGAGGAGGATGAAGACTAGTCTTTGTCCTCACAGAGTTTATAGATTCGTTGCATTGATTCACGGGGTTTAGTTCGTGTCAAAAAAAAAAAAAAAGTATTTGTCTGACCAGTAACCAGCATTGAAATAACAATGGTACAGTGGGTTTAGTTTTGTTTCAGCCACAGAGCCCCATTTCCAAATAAAATCTTCTGTAGGCTTTTTAATATGTACTATAGGTCAAAGTGGAGCTAGCCTGGGGTGGGAAGGGAGTGCAGGGTCCTTGACTTCTATCCTACTTTGTCATCCATCTCACTCCTAGCAGGCCTAGAACCTTCTCATAGGACCTTGGGGTTCCCCAAAACAGTTTGAGAATGTCCCATCTAGTGTATTGTTTGAATCGGTGAAGTATTGCTGGATATTTACTTTCGAAGCCGATGAGCTTTAGATTAACTTTTTTCTTTTTTAAAATTAATTGGCCTTCTAGAACCTTACATTTTCACTGCTCAGGACTGGATTACTCAGTAGGCAAAAATAAGCAACACTCAATCCAACAAAACCTACACACATGGAAGAGACAGACCAGATTTTTTAATAAGAAGCTATATTAATTCCATCACAGGTATAATATTTGTATTTATGAGCTGGTATAGAATTGTTTTTGAATTATATAGAGTGGAGGGAGAAAGACACCAAAATTTTCAGTGCTTCAAGTCTTCCAAGGGCTTCCTTCCCCACTATTGTTGTTTAGTCACTGAGTTGTGTCTGACTCTTTGTGACGCATGGACTGTAGTCCACGAGGCTCCTCTGTCCATGGCATTTTCCAGACAAGAATACTGGAGTGGGTTGCCATTCCCTTCTCCAGGGGATCTTCCTGATCTAGGGGTTGAACCTGCATGTCAGCGATTGAGCCACAGGGAAGCCCTGCCCACTAGTTAGCCCTCAACTAATTATTGAGCCTACGACTCCAGGAGAGAATGTAATCTCCTTAAACCACACATCTTCTCTGACAGGGCTGGTAGCCACATTCCCTATTGTACCAGTACCTATCCGAGTTAGCAAACAGAAGAACGCAAAGATGTTCACTGTATTCTGTCTTCCTCCATGGTGGCAAAGTTTCCATATTTGTCCCGTTCAAGTCAAGAGCAGTTCCCTTCATCAATTCTGTTTCTAATAAGTCACTCATTTAACTTGTCCTTTAGCAAAACTTCATGTGGGTACATAGAAAGGAACATTTAGTGTATCTGTGCATTAAGTAGAAACTTTAACTGAATTATAGAATATTTCCCCAATGTAAAATAAAAGAAGTACAAGATGAATGTTTATATGTTAAGAATGAATGGGCTTCCCTGGTAACTCAGATAGTAAAGAATGTGCCTGCAAAATAGGTGAAAGTGAGATCCCCTAGGCAGAGCAGCCAGGCATGAAGTAGAGAAAAGCAAAGGTGTGATGACCCAGCTCCCTCCTGTGGTTCATCACATTTTACAGTCTCCTTCCATTGTGCCAAAAGAGCACTACTCTGGTTCCAGTCTCAAGGGTGCTGCTGTCACTGACTGACTTTAGGCTAGTATCTAAGTCTAACCCTATAAAATAATAATAATAGAACCTTCCTCAGAGTGTTGTTGCAAGGATTCAGTGAGAAACTGTATGTAAAACTATGTCTAAAGTGCCAAGAAAACAGTAAGTATACAATAAATGTTAGCTACTAAGGCTATTATTAGCGTACCAACCACTGAAGTTGTTCTGAGCACAAGAAATATCTGATACACTAGGAAACAGCTGAGCTTGGGGTGGCTACAAGGTAAAGAGCTAGCAGTAATATATAATCATACCATGAACTCTGATGTTAGGTTAACCTGGACTCTTCCTTAAAAACCAACCAACCCAAGAGCCCCTCCTTCGATGACTCACCACAGTTTGAAAGTAAGGCAAGTCTTTACCAAAAGAACTTTTTAAAATTGAAATATAGTGATTTCCGATGTTGTATTAATTTCTCATATAACAGCAAAGTGATTCAGTTACACACATAGGTAAATTCTTTTTATATTCCTTTCCATTATGGTTTATCGCAGGATTCTGAATATAGTTCCCTGTGCTATACAGTAGGACCTTGTTGTTTAGCCATTCTGTATGTAATAGTTTGCATCTGCTAATCCCAAACTCCCAATCTGCCCCTCCCTTTGCCCTCCCCCTTGGCAACCACAGGTCTGCCCTCTGTGCCTCTGAGTCTCTTTCTGTTTTGTAGATAAGTTCAGTCGTGTCATATTTTAGATTCCACTTATGAGATATGATACGGTATTTATTCTCTAACCTCTAGTTGCATCCATGTTGCTGCAAATGGCATTATTTCATTCTTTTTATGGCTGAGTAATATTCCTATGTGTGTGTGTACCACATCTTTTATCCATTCATCTGTTGATGGATATTGAGTTTGTTTCCATGTTTTAGTTGTTGTGAATAGTTCTACTATGAACATAGGGGTACATGTCTCTTATTATAGTTTTGTTTGGATATATGTTCAGGAGTGGGATGGCTGAATCACATGGCAATTGTATTTTTATTTTTTTAGGAACCACCATACTGTCTTCCATAGTGACTGCACCAATTTACATTCTCACCAACGGCGCTAGTGGTAAAGAACCTGCCTGCCAGTGCAGGAGACATAAGGGACACCAGTTCAGTCCCTGTGTCGGGAAGATCCCTGGAGGAGGGCATGGCAACCCACTCCAGTATTCTTGCCTGGAGAATCCCATGGACAGAGGACCCTGGCAGGCCATAGTCCAAAGGGTCACAAAGAGTCGGACATGACTGAAGTGACTTAGTGTGCATGCATGCGACAGTGTGAGAGGGTTCCCTTTTCTCCACACCCTCTCCAGCATTTGTTACTTGTAGACTTTTAAATATGGCCATTCTGACCAGTGTGAGACAGTACCTTATTGTTGTTCTGATTTCTGTTTCTCTAATAATTAGTGGTTTCAGCATCTTTTGTGGGCTTCCCAGGTGGCTCAGTGGGTAAAGAATCTGCCTGCAATGCAGGAGACACAGGCAGATGCAAGTTCACTCCCTGGGTCGGGAAGATCCCCTGGAGAAGGAAATGGTAACCCACTCCAGTATTCTTGTCTGGGAAATCCCACGGACAGAGGAGCCTGGTGGGCTATAGTCCATAGGGTCCCAAAGAGTCGGACACGACTGAAGCAAGTTAGCATTGAGCATCATTTCATGTGCATGTAGGCCATCTGTATGTCTTACTTGGAGAAATGTCTTTTTAAGTCTTCTGCCAATTTTTTGATTGGGATGTTTATTTTTATTATTATTTTTATTTGCTATTGAATTATATGAGCTGTTTGTATATTTTGGAAATTAAGCCCTTGTTGGTCACATCATTTGAAAATATTTTCTCCCAATCTGTAGGTTGTCTTTTCATTTTGTTATGTCTACTTTGCTGTACAAAACCTTATAAATTTGATTATGTCCTGTTTGTCTATTTTTGCCCCAAGAGCAATTTTTGGATCAGAGATAGAGGAAATGATTGAATCAAACGCTTATTAGCTTAGGACTCAATGCCTAAGTGCCAGTCAACTTGGAGAGGTTGCCAATCAANAGCCTGGTGGGCTACAGTCCATAGGGTCCCAAAGAGTCGGACACGACTGAAGCAAGTTAGCATTGAGCATCTTTTCATGTGCATGTAGGCCATCTGTATATCTTACTTGGAGAAATGTCTTTTTAAGTCTTCTGCCAATTTTTTGATTGGGATGTTTATTTTTATTATTATTTTTATTTGCTATTGAATTATATGAGCTGTTTGTATATTTTGGAAATTAAGCCCTNTATATTTTGGAGATTAAGCCCTTGTTGGTCACATCATTTGAAAATATTTTCTCCCAATCTGTAGGTTGTCTTTTCATTTTGTTATGTCTACTTTGCTGTACAAAACCTTATAAATTTGATTATGTCCTGTTTGTCTATTTTTGCCCCAAGAGCAATTTTTGGATCAGAGATAGAGGAAATGATTGAATCAAACGCTTATTAGCTTAGGACTCAATGCCTAAGTGCCAGTCAACTTGGAGAGGTTGCCAATCAAAACTGTGAGTTTTTATTTTTACTCTGGAGGTTATATTTATGATAAATTATAGAAGCAAGAATTGTCAAGTTAAATTATGTAAGACAAAACAAGAGTTGTCTGAAGTTGGCACTTAAATCAGATGTGTCGGTGGCAAATTAATTAGAACACAGAGGCAAGAGCAATGGGAAAGTTTTTAGCGAGGTTTCTGGGGACTTGGGAGGGAGGTGGTAGAGGTCCTGGGCTGACTGTTGACCAGAGGTTTACCTTTTAAATTTGACAGCTGTTTGACCAGTGAATGGTAATATTTCTAATGAGGCAAGAGAATATCTGGTAAAAGCTATACTTTTATTCTCTTTTCAGTAATTAACAAAGCCTATTTTCTTTACTCAGCTCTGGTTCAAGAACATTGTTAAATAATTATAAAATATAAATTGAATATTAGCATCTTGGGTGTATTTGGTTGTTGAGAAATCTTTCTCTTGAGAATATGTAACTTCACAATTGCTGTACTTATTTTAAGTTCCTTAGGCTAGAAAGGAACCTCAGAGGCAATCTATTTCAACCTCCTTCCCAAGGCAGAATCACTCCCCCAACCCATAATATCCATCTATTCCAGCCTCTAGTTTGCCATACTTCTTTTGTTTATTTTTTAATTTTTAGATTGTGTGTGTTTAGAACATTCAGCCTGATTTCTTACAAGTTCCAGTTCTAAGAAAGGTTGTCTTTTTTTTTTTTAATTGGATGGCATTTTAATTTCAAAACACCTGAACTATCAGCCTAATTTAAACTTGTCTTACATATTCAGTTGGCTCATCTTTTCTGAAACTTGCAACCTTTTCCTCTGACTACCCTTTGTGATCTGACTGGCAATGACTTTCTGGTTTCCTCTTCACCTTTGTGAGAGTAAAGGCTTTTTTTTTTTTTCAAAATTATAATAATCAACTGCATAATCTCCAGAAACAAATACTGCCATCAGTCTCCAAATTCCTCTTCACATAGCATCTCAAATACAACATTAGAGCAGTCACACAAAATTTAAAATACAATGTAGCATTTCTCTGGCGGAACATAAGCTTCATGAGGGAAAAGACATGTGTTACCTTGTATTCTTAGCACTTAATACAGTACCCAACACACAATAACGGCTTTAGAAGAATGCTCGAGAGGCATTGAACGCTTTGTAGAGCTGTTGCTGCTGATTATTTTCCATTCAGAATTTACCAGTAACTTTCTTTTAAAGATGTCTGCTGTTTAGACAGTCACTTCATTGTTCATTAGTATGTATCTTTGGTAAGTATGTCTCCTGTGAAGAGAAATATTAAAACAAATTATTATGGCATTCAGTAGTGGTATTGCAGTTCCTCAACTAATCCACCCACTGATAGAGTGAACTTTGAATTAAATGCTTTGAAGAATAAAGTCGAGTAAATCTTTATAAAAAATCAAAGGCTGAGGAAATCTTGTTTGACAGAAGGCATGAACAAAAATGCTAAAATGAATACTATTTAGGGAGAAGCACTCATTTTAACAGCAGACTAACTGAAGAGTAATAGTTCAAGAGTATCAAAATGCCTTATGTGATCAAAACGCAGAAACAGCTTATTTTTCTATGTCTTTTAATATTCCAGGACTCATAATACTCTACCTACATGAGCACCTGTCTTTTGTGGTAACTCAAAGTATTTGAACACCTTTTCTCATCCAACCTCAAATTTCCTGTGAGGTAGGTAAGCACTGAGAGCTCTTGGTACTGTTTTCAAGATGTGACAAGTAAATTAGAGAGAGTGTTTACACACTCCAAATTTCACAGAAGCCTAAGGGGTGAATTGAAGCTAGGAATTACCAGTTGATTCCCAGTCGTAGATATCATTATCAGAGTTCAAAATGACATTGTTGATAACTTGATCCAACACGGGCTTTCCTGGTAAGACTTGGGGTGACTTGGTTCATTTCACCAACCACACAAATTTTATGTAACTTTTAAATCATATAAAAAATATAGGACACAGCTTTATATGCGTTTATATATATGTATATATAAATACATGACATAGAAGGGTATTAAAATTTTAAAACAAACAAAAGATTTGTATTACTCCCTCCTCTCGTATCCCAGCATCACTTTTGAAGATTCTCGTTACCCAGACATAGCCATTAACAGTTATAATATTTATTTATATCCAGAATCCAACAAGTTACCACATCCCTGTTGCTTCCACCCTAATTCAGACCACCATCATCCGTTGCTTGAATTGTGGCAATTGTCTTCCGACTCTCCTCCCAACTTCTCTTTAGCTTCCTGTTATCTATACTTAGTATAACAGACAGGGCTCCTGGGAAGACACCAGTCAGATTATATCTCTTCCATACTCAAAAGTCATTCAAAGCTCCCCATTCGATTCAGAGTGAAAGCCAAATGACCAATGAGTCTCTACATATTATACTGGCCCCTTACCTCTGTAACTCTATCTCCTACTCTTGAGATGCCTCACTCTCTTTGCCTTAGACATTCTGGCCTTTTAGCAATCTTGAACATGCCAGGCATGTTTCTGCCTCGGAGCTTTTGCACTTGCTGTTTCTTCTGCCTGAAATGTTCTTGCCCCAGTTAACTTCCGTTCCTTCCTGTCTTAATTTAAATGTAAACTTTTTAATGAGTCCTTCCCTAGCCACCCTTGGAGAAGGAAATGGCAACCCACTCCAGTATTCTTGCCTGGAGAATCCCATGGACGGAGGAGCTTGGTGGGCTACAGTCCACGGGTCGCAAAGAGTTGGACACGACTAAGCGACTTCACTTTCCCTAGCCACCCTACTTAAAATTGTTACTGTGTTCCCAAACTCATACTTTCTATACCCTTCCTTCAGTTTTCTCCTTAAAATTCATTTTTACTTATTTGTCTTACTGGTTCTCTGGGATAGATGGCTTCCAAATATAATCACATTAACTTCCATCCCCCATACTCTTTTCTAATGTGACATTGCTGCTCCCCACCCCTGCCTTCAAGAAATGGAGACTGTTTCCCCTCCACTTGAATCTGGGCTTCTGTCTTCCGTGTTTGGAATACTTCCTCTTGGAGGCCAATAGCCATGTGAGAAAACCAACTAACTTCAGACCACCACACTGTAAGGAGGGCCGGGCTAACCAAGTGGAGAGAGGCCATACACAGATGAGTACCCCGTGGCTCCAGACATAGTAAAGTCTTATTCCATACTGACCAGAGGCATCTTGAACTTTCTGTCCCAGTAGCCATCAGATGAATGGAGTCGAGTGAATGACCCACTATCTGATACTACATGGAATGGAGTTGTCAAGCCAGGCCCTGGATTCCTATATCATAGAATTTTGAGGAAATAGAAGATTGTTTGAAGACACTGTGTTTTGAGGTAGTTTATTAGGCAACAATAGATATGTGAAACATTCCGACACTAAAATGTGAGCTTCACGAGGACCCAGATTTTTTATTGGTTTTGTTGACTGCTGTATCCCCGGTGTCCCCAGTAGTGTTTGGAACAAGTTAGGTACTCAGTAGGCATCTGTCGAGTGAACAAATCGAAAGAGAACATAATGACAGGAACATTACTCGTAGGTCAGAGTTTCCTTCTGATGCCATAAAACAATAGGATATGGCACTGTATTCTTAGGAAAACCAGCTTCAAAGACATCGTCTTCAAACTTTTTATTGGAGATATTAAGTGAAACTTTTAATGAACCATATCACCTTTTAAGATGAAATTTGTCTTTCTAAATATAAAAGTGACTCAGATACATGGCAAAATTTTTAAACAGCTCAAGAAGCTGTACCATGAAAAGTGAGCTTCATTTTTATCCCTCTGTTAAGTTCCTCTGGTAATAGTCTAGAAAGTGTTGTAGACACAATGAGGCCTTAAGATTTTCTCTCTACATAGTATTTAAAGAGGGTTCCCTAAATATACCAAAACAACATTTAGCCCCCATTTACTGAATGTCTACTATAGCTACCCATTTAGTCCTTACACAACCCAATAAGGTAGATAATATCATTTTATAGATGAAGAAATTGGGGCTTGAATAGTGATATAACTTGACCAAAGGCAAACACTTTGGAAGTGATAGATTCAAGGTATAACTCCAAAGCTAGATTTAACTTTTTTCCTTCATTGCCTCTGTTACAGAGATTGACCTCTTTATCAAGTGCCATGTTGTTATATTCCATTGAAACAATCTTTTGTGCATTTTAGGCTTGAACAAATGAGTAAATATATTGAAGATATTGGGAGCCAGGTTTCCCACTATTGGGGAAGGGAGTTATAAGTATGGGAAAGGAAGGGGAAAGGGTAAAATGTATCCTACTGTGATAGATTAGAATTGGAAGCATCATTATGAACCCATTTCTATTACATATCTATCTGTATCTTAGCTCTATTCACTTAGAATGCCTATATATAAAGACATACCGGTAGAAGTGAATGTGCTCAGATCTTGCTTCTAAATACTGTTCTCCAGTAAAAGGAACTGGAGCTCCTTGTAAACATGACTGAGTCTCTTGCTGGCATAGGGACAGCACAAAATGAGTCTGGAATGTCTTACTGCATCCAGAAAGTAAGAAAGTGCTCCCAGTAGCCAAAGCGGAAACTATTTGAGCAACAAAATAAAGTAGTCTTGGATTGTAACAAAGAGTATAAAATAACTGTTCATGAATTCATACTGACAAAAATGAATGAGTAAATAGCAAGGCTTCCCAGGTGGCGCTAGTGGTAAAGAACCCGCCTGCCAATGCAGGAGACACGGGAACTGTGGGTTTGATCCTTGGGTCGGGAAGATCCCCTGGAGGAGGAAATGGCAACCCACCCCAGTATTCTTGCCTGGAAGATCCCATGGACAGTGGAGCCTGCTGGGCTACAGTCCGTCAGGTCACAAAAGAGTTGGACATGATGCATGCATGCACAAATAGCAAAGGAGAATTCCAGTATACCTTTATATGTGTTATACATTTGTAATTTATGTAGATACCCCTCTCTCAAGGAGGTGGAATATAACTTCCCATTCCATAAACTGGGACTACACATAGTGACTTTCTTCCGAAGAGTACAGTATAGAAAGGAGGAAGGAGAGTGGTGAGACATGGTAAAACACTACATCATCTAGGTAAGCTGTTTCAGTTGGCCCCATTTTCCCTATGACATACCTCAGACCTTGTACTTTTGTTTGAGCACTTCCTCATCTTCTGGTACTACAAAATTCTCCAGGCTCATCTATGTATTTCCTGCCCCAATCCTAGAATCAGCCATTTCTCCAAGGAGCCTTGGTTCGTTTTATTGGTGAATGGTGTTAGAAACCAAAATCTGATAGCTCACTGTGCTCATTGTTACTAAGGTATCCTTGCTTCTAGCTCTCTCTACTGACAGAGTTAGAAAATATATGTGTAATACTAACAGATGTATTTTCAAAGAATTTATGCTCTTCATCCAAACGGTCAAATTTATTGACATAGCAGTGATGTGTTTCTTTTCCTATTTTTCTGATTAGTCTGACTAGAAGTTTATTAATTTTATTGTTCTCAAAAAATCAGTTTTTATTTTATTGATTTTTTAATTGCCTCTGCATTTTCAGGGTCATTGATTTTCACTTAATGCTGTATTATTTTTCTTCTGCTCACTTTGAATTTCATTTGCTCTTTATTTTCCAATTTCTTAAGGTGAAAGCTGAGGTCACTAATTTGTGACTGTTCTTTTTCCTTTTTTTTTTTTTTATTACAGGCACGTAGTGCATGAATTCTCCTCTAATTACAGCTTTGTGTGTTAGTTGCTCAGTCATGTCTTACTGTTTGTGACCCCACATACTGTAGCCTCCCAGGCTTCTCTGTCTGTGAAGTTCTCCAGGCATGAACACTGGAGTGGGCTGATATTTTCTTTTCCAGGATTACAGCTTTAGCAGAAGACTATTATTTAGTTTCTACACATTTTATGATTTTCTACACATCTTTCTGGTATTGATTTCAAATTTAATGCCACTGTCAGAGATCATGCTGTATATAGACTGAATTCTTTTAAGCATGTTGAGATATGTTTTAGGGTGCAGAATGTGTGTCTCTTGATAAGTGTTCTATGTACATGCACTTAAAAAGAATGTATATTCTGTCATTGAGTGGAATGTTCTATAAATGTCAATTAAGTTCAGTTGTGCTATTCATCTCTTCTATGTACCTGTTATCCACCTTTTGTTTACCTTTTTAGTCAATTATTGAGAGAGGAATAGTGAAATCCCTAACTCTGATCATGGATATATTTATTTTTCTTTGCAGTTTTATCAGTTTTATCAGTTTTTACTCATCTATCTTAAAAATGCATTATTGGTTTCATAAAAGCTTAGGATTTTCATGTCTTCCTGATAAACTTATTCCTTTTTCTTTGTGAAGTGACTTTCTTTCTCCTTGTCACTAACTTTGCTCTGTGCTCTGAAATTTACTTCATCTGATATTAACATAGTCACTGTTACATTCTATTGATTAATGTTATCCTGGTGCTTCTCATTTAAGCCTCTTACATTTTTTTTTACATTTAACTCCATTTGTTCTTTATATTTTAACCAAGTTTCTTCTAGGATTAAACAGTTAAGGTCTTGCTTTTTCATCCAATCTGACAATCTCTGCCTTTTAATTAGTATGTTTATTTAGGTCATTTACATTTAAGGTGATTTTTTATGTGACAAAGTTTAAA
>SJYQ01006430.1:127180-140533 GCA_006410935.1 Redunca redunca
GTTCCCTCTTCCTCTTTTTTTGCCTTCTTTTAGATGCACAAGGTATTATTATTGCTGTTATTATATCTTGTCACCTTTGTTGGCTTATTAACTTTAGGTAACTCTTGTTGTTTTAATGATTCTTTTAGAGTGTATAATAAAGACTAACTTGTTAGACTAGCAATTGAATTTCTCTGCTGTATCACTGCTTTAAAAGGTAGAAATAGCATTTTTAAGTGTCTACTATGTGCCAGGTACTGTTCAGCATGTGTAATAGCTTGTAATTAGTTCATGTAATACAACGAGACTGTGAAGTATGGACTGTTGCTTTCATTTTGCACATGTGAAAACAGGCCTGAGAGGCTCACTTGCTCAAGGTTACACAGCTAGTAAATTGTTGAGTCTGGATTAACCTACCCTTTCCTTAGCTCTGTATCTCTGAGTCTAAGTAAATTAACAGTGATGACTTCAAACCAATACTATATGTGGTAACTGCTTCCTTTGAAAAATTTTCTTTATATAATTGTTTTTTAATTTTTTATTGTTTTAACTTTCAAATCTATTTGTGGTAGCTAAGAATTAAGAGTTTTCTTTCTTTCTTAATCTTATGTGATTTGGGAAATTGCCTTACCACGTGTCTCTATCCACGGCCTTCTCAGTTCCTGCAAAGTAATCCGTCAAACAGAAACCAGAACATTTATTGTTATAAATATTCTTCCACTAGAGGTTATACTGAGCTCTATAATTTCTGAGGTTTTTTAAACCAGTTTTACCAGTCTGAGTTTTAAAATTCTCCCAAAAACAAATTATAAGCTTAAAAGTTAAATTTGTTTATATGATATCTCCCTTTTAATATGGATATATACTTTATTATTGCCAAGATGTTACACCAAAAGAATAAGATTTAATTGCTGAATTATGTCAGCTAATATGAATGTACATTTAGCAGTTTGGTAAATAACTGGTTTTCTAAGTATGGTCCACAAAACCTTGGCAATAGTGGTAATGGAGACCCTTTCAGCAATATGAGAAAACAAAACTATTTTCATAATAACACTGAAAATATAATTTGCATAGTTTACTATGTTGACATTTACACTGATGGTTTGAAAAAGCACTAATGGATAAAACTACTGGCACATTAGCAGGAACACCAGACTGCACTTAATAGTCACAATGCCTTCACTATCATGTGGGAGAAAAAAAATAATTTTGTTAAACATCCCTGATGGATTAGTAAAAAAATTGGGGGCTTCTCTGGTGGCTCAGATGGTAAAGAATCCACCTGCAAAGCAGGAGACCTTGGTTCGATCCCTGGGTTGGGAAGATCCTCTGAAGGAGGGCATGGCAGTCCACTCCAGTATTCTTGCCTGGAGAATCCCCATGGACAGAGGAGCCTGGTGGACTGTAGTCCATGGGGTTGCAAAGAGTCAGACACGACTGAGCAACTAAGCACAGCACAGCACATTAATTTTATTAAATACTGATGCTTGGTTACATGTGTTTTTAGTATTCTGGTGAAATAGAAAATATGAATATTCCTATATTTTGTAATTAAGAATATGAATGAAGTACTCCTTTGTACCAAAGTGTGACAGTTTTCTCCAGGAAAAGCACTTATATGGTTTCTTGTGTTGTGAGCTCAACTATGCTTTTTGTTTTTATATGGAACATTTTTACTTAAAAGGACAACTGACAGGCAAATTATGGTTATTTGGACTTGTTTCTTTGGCAGACATTTTCTCAAAATGGATGAAGTCAGTCTGTCTCTACAAGACATGCAATTGAAAATATTTGTTTCCAATGCTGAAATTTAAGATTTCAAATGAACATTAGAATTTTGGAAAACTAGTATCTGTTACCATGAATGTGAACAGTTTCCCAAGACTTAAATCTTTTATGAAAAGATTGGTAGTGATATTAGAAGCTGTGATTTTTACATATTGTTCAATGAAATTCGTCAACATTTGGAAAATCTACATAACTCAGCCAACCAGTATTTTCCAGATGACCTCATGATCTTACAAAATCCTGCATAGGTAAAATTGCAATATAAACTAATGTATACTATTGTAACAGAGTATAAAATTTTCATTGATATGATTTCAAATTGCATTTATCTCTTGTTAGACTTCCACATAGTATCAAGAAAGACTATCTATGAATATATTAAAAAGCTACTAAAATACTCCTGTCTTTACCAAATACATATCTCTGTGAGGCCAGTTTTCTTACTTTTTCTTTTTTTAAAAAATTAATTTATTTTTAAATGAAGGATAATTGCTTTAGAGAATTTTGCTGTTTTCTGTCAAATCTCAACATTATTCAGCCACAGGTATATTTATATCCCTCCCTTTTGAAACTCCTTCCCATCTCCCTCCCCATCTCACCCCCTAGTTTGATACAGAGCCCCTGTTTGAGTTTCCTGAGCCATACAGCAAATTACCATTGCCTATCTATTTTACATATGGTAACGTACGTTTCCATGTTACTCTTTCCGTACATCTCACCCTCACCTCCCCTCTCCCTATGTCCATAATTCTGTTCTCTATGTCTGTTTCTCCATTGCTGCCCTGTAAATAAATTCTTCAGTACCATTTTTCTAGATTCTGTATGTATGTGTTAGAATATGGTATTTATCTTTCTCTTTCTGACTCACTTCACTCTGTATAATCGGTTCTAGGTTCATCCACCTCATTAGAACTGACTCAAATGCATTCCTTTTTATGGCTGAGTAATATTCCGTTGTGTATATGTACCACAACTGCTTTATCCATTCATTTATCAATGAACATCTAGGCTGCTTTCATGGTCTAGCTGTTGTAACTAGTGTTTCAGTGAACAGTGAACATGTGACTTTTTCAATTTTGGTTTCCTCAGGGTGTATGGCTAGGAGTGGGATTGCTGGGTCAAATGGTGGTTTTATTCCTAGTTTTTTTTTTTAAGGACTCTTCATAGTGTCTTCCATAGTGGCTGTATCAATTTACATTCCCAACAGTGCAAGAGTGTTCCTTCCCTTTTGTCCACACCCTCTCCAGCATTTATTGTTTGTAGACTTTTTGATGAGGGTCATTCTGACCATGTGAGATGATAGCTCACTGCAGTTTTGATTTGCATTTCTCTAATAATGAGCATTGTTGAGCATCTTTTCATGTGTTTGTTAGCCATCTATATGTCTTCTTTGTAGAAATGTCTGTTTAGGTCTTTTTCCCACTTTTTGATTGGGTTGTTTGTTTTTCTGGTATTGAGTTGTATGAGCTGCTTGTATATCTGGGAACTTAATCCTTTGTCAGTTGTTTCATTTGCTATTATTGTCTCCAATTCTGAGGGTTGTCTTTTCACCTTGCTTATGGTTTCCTTTGCTGTGAAAAAGCTTTTAAGTTTAATCAGGTCCCACTTGTTTCCTTTTGTTTTTATTTCTGTTACTCTAGGAGGTGGGTCATTGAGGATCTTGCTTTGATTTGTGTCTTCAAGTGCCCTGCCTATGTTTTCCTCTAAGAGTTTTATAGTTTCTGGTCTTATATTTAGGTTCCTAATCCGTTTTGAGTTTATCTCTGTGTATGGTGTTAGGAAGTGTTCTAATTTCATTCTTTTACACAGAGCTGTCCAGTTTTCCCAGCACCATTTATTGAAGAGGCTGTCTTTGCCCCATTGTATATTCTTGCCTCCTTCGTCAAAACTAAGGTACCCATAGGTGCATGGGTTTATTTATGGGCTTTCTATCTTGTTCCATTGGTCTATGTTCCTGTTTTTGTGCAGTACCATACTGTCTTGATGACTGTAGCTTTGTAGTATAATCTGAAGTCAGGAAGTTTGATTCCTCCAGCTCCATTCTTCTTTCTCAAGACTGCTTTGGCTATTCAGGATCTTTTTTATTTCCATATGAATTGTGAAATGTTTTGTTCTAGTTCTGTGAAAAATGCCATTGGTAATTTGATAGGGATTGCATTAAGTCTGTAGATTGCATTTGATAGTATAGTCATTTTTACAATATTGATTCTTCCTACCAGGAACATGGGAATACCTCTCCATCTGTTTATGTCATCTTTTATTTCTTTCATAGTGTCTTATAATTTTCTGTGCACAGTTCTTTTGTCTCCTTAGGTCAGTTTATTCCTAGATATTTAATTCTTTTTGTTGCAGTGGTGAATGGGATTGATTCCTTAATTGTTCTTTCTGATTTTTCACTGTTAGTATATAGAAATGCAAGTGATTTCTGTGTATTGACTTTGTATCCTGTGACTTTGCTAAATTCACTGATTAGCTTTAGTAATTTTCTGATACTATCTTTAGTGTTTTCTATGTACAGTATCATGTCATCTGCACACAGTGAGACCTTTACTTCTTCTTTTCTGATCTGGATTCATTTTATTTCTTGTTCTTCTCTTATTGCTCTAGCTAGGACTTCCAGAGCTATGTTGAATAATAGTGGCCAAAGTGGACACCCTTGTCTTGTTCCTGATCTTAGGGGGAATGCTTTCAGTTTTTCATCATTGAAAGTAATGTTTGCTGTAGGCTTATCAATATGACCTTTACTATGTTGAGGTAGGTTCCTTCTATGCCCATTTTTTGAGGAGTTTTAATCATAAGTGGGTGCTGGATTTTTCCAAAGGCTTTTTTCTGCATCTATTGAGATGATCATATGGTTTTTTATCTTTCAATTTGTTAATGGTGTGTCACATTGATTGATTTCCATATATTGAAGAATCCTTGCATCCCTGGAGTAAACCCAACTTGATCATGGTGTATGAGCTTTTTGATGTGTTGCTGAATTCTGTTTGCTAAAATGTTGTTCAGGATTTTACATCATTGTTCATCAGTGATACTGGCCTGTAGTTTTCTTTTTGTGTGTTGTCTTTGTCTGGTTTTAGTATCAGGGTGATGGTGGCCTCGTAGAATGAGTTTGGAAGTGTTCCTTCCTCTGCAATTTTTTGAAAGAGTTTTAGAAGGATAGGCATTAGCTCTTCTCTAAATGTTTGGACTTGTGAAGCCAACTGGTCCTGGGCTTTTGTTTTTTGGGAGATTTTTTTTATCACAGCTTCAATTTCAGTGCCTATAATTGGGTTGTTCATAATTTCTATTTCTTCCTGGTTCAGTCTTGGAAGATTGAACTTTTCTAAGAATCTGTTCATTTCTTCCGGATCATCTATTTTATTGCCATATAGTTGTTCATAATAGTCTCTTATAATCCTTTGTATTTCTGCATTGTCTGTTGTAACTTCTCCTTTTTAATTTCTAGTATTGTTGATTTGATTCTTCTCTCTTTTTTTCTTGATGAGTCTGGCTAAGTGTTTGTCAATCTTCTCAAAGAACCAGCTTTTAGTTTCATTAATCTTTACTGTTGCTTCTTTCATTTCTTTTTCATTTATTTCTGCTCAGATCTTTATGATTTCTTTCCTTCTACTAATTTTGGTTTTTTTTTCTGCTTCATTTTCCAGTTGCTTTAGGTGTAAAGTTAGGTTGTCTATTTGATGTTTTTCTTGTTTCTTGAGGTAGGATTGTATTGCAGTAAACTTCCCTGTTAGAACTGGTTTTGCTGTATCCCACAGGTTTTGAGTTGTCTTGTTCTCATTGGCATTTTTTTCTAGAATTTTTTTTCCCTTTTGATTTCTTCAATAACCTTTTGGTTATTTAGAAACATGTTGTTTAAGCTACATGTGTTTGTGTTTCTTAGTTTTTTTTTTTTTCTTGTAATTGATATCTAGTCTCATAGCATTGTAGTTAGAGAAGATGCTCAATTTTATTAAATTTACTGAGGTTTGATTTGTGACCCAAGATGTGGTCTATCCTAGAGAATGTTCCATGTGCACTTGAGAAGAAGGTGTTTTCTTCTGCATTTGGATGGAATGTCCTGAAGATATCAATGAGATCCATTTCATCTACTGTATCATTTAAGACTTGTGTTTCCTTATTAATTTTCTGTGTTGATGATCTGTCCATAGGTGGTGTGTGTGGGGTGTTGGAGTCTCCTACTATTATTGTGTTACTGTCAATTTCTTCTTTTATGTCTGTTAGTGTTTGTTTTATGTATTGAGGTGCTCCTGTGTTGGGTGCATAGATATTTACAATTGTTATGTCTTCCTCTTGGATTGATCCCTTGATCATTATATAGTGTCCTTCCTTATCTCTTGAAATCTTCTTTATTTTAAGGTCTCTTTTGTCTGATACGAGGATTGCTACTCCAACTTTCTTTTGCTTCCCATTTGCATAGAATATATTTTTCCATCCTTTCACTTTCAGTCAATATGTATCTTGAGGTCTAAAGTGGGTTTCTTGTAGACAGCATATATATGGGTCTTGTTTTTGTATCCATTCAGCCGGTCTCTGTCTTTTGGTTGGAGCATTTAATCTATTTATATTTAAAGTAATTATTAATATATATGTTGCTATTGCCATTTTCTAATTGTTTGGGGTTGATTTTGTAGATCTTTTTTCTTCTGTTGTATTTCTTGACTATATAACTCTATTCAACATTTGTTGTAAAGCTGGTTTGGTGGTACTGAATTCTCTTAACTTTTGCTTGTCAGAAAAGCTTTTTATTTCTACATCAATTTTGAATGAGATCCTTGCTGGGTACAGTAATCTTGGTTGTAGATTGTTCCCTTTCAGTACTTTAAATATACCCTGCCATTCCCTTCTGGCCTGCAGAGTTTCTGCTAAAAGATCAGCTGTTAAGCATATGGGGTTTCCCTTGTATGTTACTGGTTGCTTCTCCCTTGCTGTTTTGATAGTCTTTCTTTGTGTTTGGTCTTCGTCAGTTTGATTAGTATGTGTCTTGGCATGTTTCTCCTTGGGTTTATTCTGTATGGGACTCTGTGCCTCTTGGACTCGATTGGCTATTTCCTTTTCCATGTTGGGGAATTTTTCAACTATAATCTCTTCAAAATTTTTCTCATACCCTTTCTTTTTCTCTTCTTCTTCTTCTGGGACCCCTATAATTCGAATGTTGGTGCATTTGATATGGCCCCAGAGGTCTCTGAGACTGTCCTCAGTTCTTTGCATTCTTTTTACTTTATTCTGTTCTTCAGAAGTTATTGCCACCATTTTATCTTCCAGCTCACTGATTTGTTCTTCTGCTTCTGATATTCTGCTATTGATTTCTTCTAGAGTATTTTTAATTTCAGTAATTGTGTTGTTTGTCTCTGTATGCTTATTCTTTAATTCTTCTAGGTCTTTGTTAATTGATTCTTGGATTTTCTCCATTTTGTTTTCAAGGATTTTGATATCTTTACTTTCATTGCTCTGAATTCTTTTTCAGGTAATTTTCCTATTTCTTCTTCGTTTATTTGGACTTCTGGTTTTCTAGTTTGTTCCTTCATTTGTGCAGTATTTCTCAACCTTTTCGTTTTTCTTTTTTTAAGTTATTGTGTTTAAGGTCTCCTTTTCCCAGGGTTCAAGGAAAGTTGAATTCTTTCCTCGATGAATTTTGAATTCTTTCTTCCTTTTGGTTTCTGCCCTCCTAAGATTGGTCCATTGGTTTTTGTGACCTTCAAATAGGGTAAGATTTGTGCTGAGTTTTTGTTTGTTTGTTTGTTTTTCCTCTGATGGGCAAGGCTGAGTGAGGGGGTACTCCTGTCTGCTGATGATTTGGTTTGTATTCTTTTTGTTTGTTTGTTGTTTAGATGAGGTGTCCTGCACAGGGAGCTACTGGTGGTTAAGTAAGGCCGGATCTTGTATTCAAGGGGTTTCCTTTGTGTGAGTTCTCACTTCTTGATACTCTCTAGGGTTAGTTCTCTGGTAATCTAGAGTCTTGGAGTCAATGCTACCACTCCAAAGGCTCAGGATTTGATCTCTGGTCAGGAACGAAGATTCCACAAGTGGTTTATTATGGCATTAAGGGAGAGTAAAACAAATATCCAAAAACGAGAAACCAAAGATGAACCTCAGACAAGTGGCAGTTACAAAATCAGTGAGGCTGGTTTTCTACATATACTTTAGCCAAAATAACATAAAAGGTTAAATTCAAAAGCATATGTGAGAATGAGGCTGTTTCGTACTAGTTCAGTTCAGTCGCTCAGTCATGTCCAGCTCTTTGCGACCCCATGAACTGCAGCACGCCAGGCTTCCCTTTCCATTACCAACTCCCAGAGTTCACCCAAACTCATGTCCATCAAGTCAGTGTTGTCATCCAGCCATCTCATCCTCTATTGTCCCCTTTTCCTCCTGCCCCCAGTCCCTCCCAGCATCAGAGTCTTTTCCAATGAGTCAATTCTTCTCATGAGATGGCAAAAGTACTGGAGTTTCAACTTTAGCATCAGTCCTTCCAAAGAACAGCCAGGACTGATCTCCTTCAGAATCGACTGGTTGGATCTCCTTGCAGTCCAAGGGACCCTCAAGACTCTTCTCCAACACCACAGTTCAAAAGCATCCATTCTTTGGCGCTCAGCTTTCTTCACAGTCCAACTCTCACATCCATACATGACTATTGGAAAAACCATAGCCTTGACTAGACAGACCTTTGTTGGCAAAGTAATGTCTCTGCTTTTGAATATGCTATCTAGATTGGTCATAACTTTCCTTCCAGTGAGTAAGTGTCTTTTAATTTCATGGCTGCAATCACCATCTGCAGTGATTTTGGAGCCCCCCCCCCCAAAAAAAAGTCTGACACTGTTTCCCCATGTATTTCCCATGAAGTGATGGGACCGGATGCCATGATCTTAGTTTTCTGAATGTTAAGCTTTAAGCCAACTTTTTCACTTTCCTCTTTCACTTTCATCAGGAGGCTTTTTAGCCCCTCTTCACTTTCTGCCATAAGGGTGGTTTCATCTGCATATCTGAGGGTATTGATAGTTCTCCTGGCAATCTTGATTCCAGCTTGTGCTTCATGCAACCCAGCGTTTCTCATGATGTACTCTGCATATAAGTTAAATAAGCAGGGTGACAATATACAGCCTTGACATACTCCTTTTCCTATTTGGAACCAATCTGTTGTTCCATGTTTCCTATTAAGCTGGACATTAATGAGATTTGTAGAACTGCAAAATAATGCTTCCCTGATGGCTCAGCAGGTAAAGAATCTGCCTGCAATGCAGGAGACATAGGAGACACGGATTTGATCCCTGGGTCAGGAAGATCTCCTGGAGGACAGTGTGACAACTCACTCCAGTATTTTTTCTGGGAAAAAAACCATGGACAGAGGAGCCTGGTGGGCTCTGGTTCCCGTGGTTAGAGTCACACAGCTGAAGTGTATGAGCACACATAGCACACAAAATAATGGTACTTTCCTCCCTGAGTCTATTTTTTTTAATATAGTTATTTTTTCATAAATATCTTGTTAACATACTTGACTTAACTTGAACTTATGTGCATGCTTAGTCCTGTCTGGCTCTTTGAGACTTTAACCCACCAAGCTTCTCTGATTTCCTTTTCCAGGAGATCTTCCCAACCCAGGGATCAAACCCATGTCTCTTGTGTCTCCTGCATCTCCTGCATTGGCAGGCAGATGCTTTACCAGCTGAGCCACCAGGGAAGCCCCAGTAGTACATAATGTCAGTTACCCATCTTTCCACCTAGTGGAGGGAATAAGAACAGAAGTTGGTTTGCAGACCAAGAAATGAATGAATCAGATAGACAAAGAGAAGTAGAGATGAGAGGGAGAGTAAAAGCGTAAATTCTTAAATTTCTCACAGGCCTCTAGCTTGGTTCCAGTTCATGCCTGAGCATTCGCTTGGATTCTGTGAAAGAGGCCAGTATCACAGTAATAAATCATGCCTTTTCCTTTAGCCAGATTGAGTGAGTTTTTCTTACTTGAAACCATGTGAATGAGTTATAGCTAATAAAGTAGGACACATGTGATCTGTTATCAAACTTTATAAAATTGTGCTGTACATTTCAGGATATGATTAGGCTAGAAACACAAAGCTAGTTTCCTGGAACTGCAAATATACTATTTTTATATTAAAATTAAAAAGAATTACCATAGTCCACATGTGGATTAATTATTATCTTCAAAGAATTAGAACTCTCTCAAACATTCTTACCACAAAATTATACTGAGCAAAATTTAATTTTTCTATGATTCAAAAGAATTTAGAATCTTTTAATGCTCCAGGGGTATTACCATTTCATATGCTGCACAAAAAGTTCTCATTATTTCAGCTTTCTGGTAGTTTGGATTCAGAATAAATGGGAATTTACTGTAATACTTTGAATTATTAAGTTCCGAGAAGCTCAAAGTACTTCAAATTCACATGAATTATATCACTTATCTTTCTCAACTCTTCTCAACTGAAGGAAATTTACAAATGGAAACTGCAATGGGTGGATTCAGGATACAGTCATATTTCTCAGTGCCTAGACAAATATTCTATTGGGTTACTCTGAATGGATACTGAATTCTTTTTCTACTTAAAAATGGTTTTTGTTTTGTTTTGTTTTTTCCAGCTAATGATCAAGTAAGACTAAGGCCAGCAGCAAAGAACTGGGGCTAAAATTTTATTTTGAAGTACATGTATGTGTGCATGCTCAGTCAGTATGTTAATGTCTGACTCTTTGTGACCCCATGGACTATAGCCCACCAGACTCCTCTGTCTATTGGATTTTCCAGGCAAGAATACTGGAGTGGGATGCCATTGCCTTCTCCAAGGGGGCTTCCTGACTCAGGGATCAGACCCATGCCTCCTGCATTGCAGACGGATTCTTTACCTATGAGCCATCAGGGAAGCCCTTGATAAGTGCATGGTGATTTGATTATAGGTATTGACTGATAAATTTTCTGATGAATCTAGATCTTACAGTTTATTTTCATGAAAAAGAAAAACATAATGATGAAAATTCAAATGCATCTACGTACTCCTGGTTTTCACAGGAGCTAAAGCTATTCTTTAAGATGTATCGTCTTTGAAAAGATAAATGTTTTAATTAAAAAAATGTTGGTTTAGTATGCAGCCTTGGCCTTAGTATAATATAGTTTGATTTTCTATTTTTGGATTATCTATGACCAAATATAATATTTAATGTATAAATGACCCTCTTGCCATCCATCCTCCCTTCTGAACACCTCTCTCCTTTAAAAATGCTCTCTGAAGCCAAAGCTTATTTCTATATCACCTGCTGTTTTGGAGTATCTGTACGTTTCCTTCTGCCAGTTAGCCTGGATAATCAAAAGTGAACTGTAAAGAGAAATCTTCCATTTAGGACACATCAATTTGTACTAAGTCTGAGCTAAAAGATTAATATGGAGCATGTGGTACATTTAATAGAAAAGTGGCATTTAAATATTAACACTAGATAAATACATTCTTGCTGCTATCTTTGATAATTTATGTCATACACTTCTAGGAGGAAGTAAATCATTTTTTCCTTTTATGCTGTTGCTCAGTAACATCATATAGGAGCGTGTAAAACAAGGCACCATTTTCCTAGTCAGATCTGACAAAGGAAAACGAAAAATTTGGGTCCAATTTCAACCTCATTTCCTTACAGCCTAGATTTGTGTCACATGCTGGATCAACTGGTGCTTTCCAAATTAAATGTATATTTCTCAAACCAATATCTTAAGTGGTAATGTTCCAACAGTCCAAATGTTGATTACCAAAACAAACATTTGTTTCTCTAGCAAGTGTTTTCACACAAAAGCATTTGATTCACGTACTGCAGCAAACAAACATTTGCTTTAGGCAGTCAAGGCAGCCAAAGTTCTTACAGAAACATTTCACGGGCTGGCTGGCACCCCTGCCTGGAGCAGGGCTAGCCAATGTCCGAGAATGCTTGTGAAGCCAGTTGCTGACCAAGAGGATCCTCTGAGAGACATTTAGACCATGAAGAGACACAGGCATTTTCAAAACAAATCTTATGAGAAAATGTGCTTCTAATTATGATGTTTCTATTAGAAAATGTCTTCATGTCTTCACAAAGCTACATTTGCTAATATAAATTCAGCCTTTGATGTAATCACAAAACCAAATTCTTATGAAAGTTCACAAAGGCAGATTTCACATAAAAACTCATACAGTTCAGGAATCATTATTTATGTAAGAACCCATGAGAGTTTCATTACATAAATAGTCCCATTACTGCATTAAAGTCTATTTCTCTCTGAACAAGATGTAGATAATATGGGTAAATATGTTTTTCTTAAGTGTGCATCTATTTCACTGTCAAGATGAAGCTTTCACATAAAAATCTCTTATTTTACATATTATTTAAATGCTTTTGGAATGAATCAATATTTTTGAGGAAGTCATTTACTTAAATATGTTCTTTAACGCATAGGCAAATTGATTCTTAACTTCTTCACCAAAGAGAGTTTCCTAGCAACCGGGTCAAGATTGATTCTTTGACTAGTTCTAAACTGAAAATAGTTACTAGCTGGCTTAAAAGCACATTAAGAGGAGTTATTCTTAGATGAATGAAAACAGAGTATCACTTGTTATATTTGATAGAACACATGACAGTTTAATCACTAAGGTAATCAGCTTGCCAGAAGAGTTTACTGACTACTTTCTATGGATTTGCCAACTAAGGTCCAGAGTCTAGTCAAGGCTATGGTTTTTCTTGTGGTCATGTATGGATGTGAGAGTTGGACTATGGAGGCTGAGTGCCGAAGAATTGATGCTTTTGAACTGTGGTGTTGGAGAAATCTCTTGAGAGTCCCTTGGACTGCAAGGAGATCCAACCAATCCATTCTGAAGGAGATCAGCCCTGGGATTTCTTTGGAAGGAATGATGCTGAAGCTGAAACTCCAGTACTTTGGCCACCTCACGCGAAGAGTTGACTCACTGGAAAAGACTCTGATGCTGGGAGGGATTGGGGGCAGGAGGAGAAGGGGATGACCGAGGATGAGATGGCTGGTTGGCATCACTGACTCAATGGACGTGAGTCTGAGTGAACTCCAGGAGTTGGTGATGGACAAGGAGGCCTGGCGTGCTGCGATTCATGGGGTTGCACAAAGAGTCAGACACAACTGAGTGACTGAACTGAACTGAACTGGCATTTATGGGATGGGGCAGATATGGTGCAGAGAGCAGCTGGGCTCGTACTCAGTCACTTCAGTTGTGTCTGACTCTGAAACCCCATGACTGTGGCCCATGAGGCTCCTCTGTCCATGGAGTTCTCCAGGCAAGAATACTGGAGTAAGTTGCCATTCTCTTCTCCAGGGGATCTTCCTGACCCAGGGATCAAACACAAGTGTCCTGTATCTCCTGCATTGCAGGCGGATGCTTTAACACTGAGCCACCAGGGAAACCCTACTACCAACAGTCTCTCTGAAAGGCTTGCCAATTACTCTCCCACCAATATGCCAACAGGATTTTAGTTTTCCATCTGCCATATTTTCAAATACTTTAAAATTTGTTATTTTTTTCTTTAAAAATGATATCCCATATTTTTTGTTTTGCAGATCTTTAACTTTTGCAATAGCAAACCTATTTATAT
>SJYQ01006430.1:150947-186912 GCA_006410935.1 Redunca redunca
TTTGCTTTTTGGTATTTGTTATCAATTTTGTACTTTTAAGAACCCAATCTTCAGCACCCATTTTTACTTGGGAGCAAGATTACTGGCTTGACTGCTCTCTCCCACTTTGGACTCTCCTTTTTCTCCACCAGGTCACCTCTATCTCCTCCCTCCCCCTTCTCTTCTCTACCCAACTCTGTGAATCTCTTTGTGTGTTCCAGACAGTGGAGAACACTTAGGGAACTGATTACTGGCTGAATCTGTCTTTCTCCCTTTGATTCCCCCTTTATCCTCCTGGCCACCTCTGTCTCCTTCCTCCCTCTTCTCTTCTCTGTATAACTCTGTGAACATCCTGGAGCGGTCCAGACTGTGGAGCACACATAAGGAAGTGATTACTGACTAGCTTGCTGTCTCCTCTTTTGATTCCACCTCATCTCATTTGGGTCACCTATATCTCCCTCCTCCCTCTTCTCTTCTCCATATAACTCTGTGAACCTCTCTGGGTGTCCCTCACTGTGGAGAAACTTTTCATCTTTAACCTAGATGTGTTTCTTTTTTAATTTTTAATTTATTTATTTGGCTGCTCTGGGTCTTAGTTGTAGCATGTGGGATCTAGCTCCCTGACCAGGGATCGAACCTGGGCCCCCTGCACTGGGAGCTCAGAGTCTTAGCCACTGGACCACCAGGGAAGTCCCATAACCTAGATGTTTTATCAATGGTGCTGTATAGATGGAGAAGTCTTGAGGCTACTGTAAAAATAAGACTGAAAACCAGAAGCAGGAGGCTTAAGTCCAAATCTTGAGAAAGCCAGAGAACTCCTGACTCCAGGGAACATTAATTGACAGGAGCTCATGAAACGCCTCCATACCTACACTGAAACCAACCACCACCCAAGGGCCAACAAGTTCCAGAGCAAGACATACCACATAAATTCTCCTGCAACACAGGAACACAGCCCTGAGCTTCAATATACAGGCTGCCCAAAGTCACTCCAAACCCACTGACATCTCATAACTCATTACTGGACACCTCATTGCACTCCAGAAAGAAGAAATCCAGCTCTACCCACCAGAACACCAACACAAGCTTTCCTAACCAGGAAACCTTGACAAGCCACCTGTACAAACCCACCCATAGCGAGGAAACTCCACAATAATGAGAACTCCACAAACTACCAGAATACAGAAAGACCATCCCAAACACAGCAATATAAACAAGATGAAGAGACAGAGGAATACCCAGCAGGTAAAGGAACAGAATAAATGCCCACCAAACCAAACAAAAGAGGAAGAGATAGAGAATCTACCTGATAAAGAATTTGGAATAATGATAGTGAAAATGATCCAAAATCTTGAAATCAAAATGGAATCACAGATAAATAGCCTGGAGACAAGGGTTGAGAAGATGCAAGAAAGGTTTAACAAGGACCTAGAAGAGGTAAAAAAGAGTCAATATATAATGAATAATGCAACAAATGAAATCAAAATCACTCTGGAGGGAACTAGAATAATGGGGGCAGAAGATAGGATTAGTGAAATAGAAGATAGAATGGTAGAAATAAATGAATCAGAGAGGAAAAAAGAAAAATGAATTAAAAGAAACGAGGACAGTCTCAGAGACCTCTGGGACAATGTTAAACACCCCAACATTCGAATCATAGGAGTCCCAGAAGAAGAAGACAAAAAGAAAGACCATGAGAAAATACTTGAGGAGGTAATAGTTGGAAACTTCCCTAAAATGGGGAAGGAAATAATCACCCAAGTCCAAGAAACCCAGAGAGTCCCAAACAGGATAAACCCAAGGTGAAACACCCCAAGACACATATTAATCAAATTAACAAAGATCAAACACAAAGAACAAATATTAAAAGCAGCAAGGGAAAAACAACAAATAACACACAAGGGGATTCCCATAAGGATAACAGCTGATCTTTCAATAGAATCTCTTCAAGCCAGGATGGAATGACAGGACATATTTAAAGTGATGAAAGAAAATAACCTACATCCCAGATTACTGTACCCAGTATGGATCTCATTCAAATATGAAGGAGAAATCAAAAGCTTTACAGACAAGCAAAAGCTGAGAGAATTCAGCACCACCAAACCAGCTCTCCAACAAATGCTAAAGGATCTTCTCTAGACAGGAAACACAAAAAGATGTATAAACTTGAACCCAAAACAATAGAGTAAATGGCAATGGGATCATGAAGTGAAGTGAAGTGAAGTGAAGTTGCTCAGTCATGTCCACACGACCCCATGGACTGTAGCCCGCTAGGCTCATCTGTCCATGGGATTCTCCAGGCAAGATTACTGGAACGGGTTACCATTTTCTTCTCCAGGGGATCTTCCCAACCCATGGGTCGAACCCTGGTCTCCCTCATTGGAGGCAGACGCTTTAACCTCTGAGCCACTAGGGAACACAAAAAGGGTGTATAAACTCAAACCCAAAACAATAAAGTAAATGGCAATGGGATCATACTTATCAATAATTACCTTAAACGTAATTACCTTAAACGTAAATGGGTTGAATGCCCCAACCAAAAGACAAAGACTGGCTGAATGGATACAAAAACAAGACCCCTATATATATGTTGTCTACAAGAGACCCACCTCGAAACAAGGGACACATACAGACTGAAAGTGAAGGACTGGAAAAAGATATTCCACGCAAATAGAGACCAAAAATAAAGCAGGAGTAGCAATACTCATATCAGATAAAATAGACTTTAAAACAAAGGCTATGAAAAGAGACAAAGAAGGACACTAATGATCAAAGGATCGATTCAAGAAGAAGATATAACAATTATAAATATATATGCACCCAACATAGGAGCACTGCCATATGTAAGACAAATGCTAACAAGTATGAAAGGGGAAATTAATAATAACACAATAATAGTGAGAGACTTTAATACCCCACTCACACCTATGGATAGATCAACTAAAAAGAAAGTTAACAAGGAAACACAAACTTTAAATGATAAAATAGACCAGTTCAGTTCAGTCGCTCAGTCGTGTCCAACTCCTGGCAACCCCATGAATCGCAGCACGCCAGTCCTCCCTGTCCATCACCAACTCCCAGAGTTCATTCAGACTCACGTCCATCGAGTCAGTGATGCCATCCAGCCCCCAATCCTTCCCAGCATCAGAATCTTTTCCAATGAGTCAACTCTTCACATGAGGTGGCCAAAGTACTGGAGTTTTCGCTTTAGCATCATTCCTGCCAAAGAAATCCCAGGGCTGATCTTCAGAACGGACTGGTTGGATCTCCTTGCAGTCCAAGGGACTCTCAAGAGTCTTCTCCAACACCACAGTTCAAAAGCATCAATTCTTCAGCCCTCAGCTTTCTTCACAGACCAATTCTCACATCCATACATGACCACTGAAAAAACAATAGCCTTTACTAGACGGACATTTGTTGGAAAAGTAATGTCTCTGCTTTTCAACATGCTGTCTAGATTGGTCATAACTTTTCTTCCAAGGAGTAAGCGTCTTTTAATTTCATGGCTGCAGTCACCATCTGAAGTGATTTTGGAGCCCCCCAAAATAAAGTCTGACACTGTTTCCACTGTTTTGCAATCTAGTTCCCGTGAAGTGATGGGACCGGACGCCATGATCTTTGTTTTCTGAATGTTGAGCTTTAAGCCAACTTTTTTACTCTCCTCTTTCACTTTCATCAAGAGGCTTTTTAGTTCCTCTTCACTTTCTGCCATAAGGGTGGTGTCATCTTCATATCTGAGGTTATTGATATTTCTCCCAGCAATCTTGATTCCTGCTTGTGCTTCATCCAGCCCAGCGTTTCTCATGATGTACTCTGCATAAAAGTTAAATAAGCAGGGTGACAATAGACAGCCTTGACATACTCCTTTTCCTATTTGGAACCAATCTGTTGTGCCATGTCCAGTTCTAACTGTTGCTTCCTGACCTGCATATAGGTTTCTCAAGAGGCAGGTCAGGTGGTCTGGTATTCCCATCTCTTTCAGAATTTTCCACAGTTTATTGTGATCCACACAGTCAAAGGCTTTGGCATAGTCAATAAAGCAGAAATAGATGTTTTTCTGGAACTCTCTTGCTTTTTCCATGATCCAGTGGATGTTGGCAATTTGATCTCTGGTTCCTCTGCCTTTTCTAAAACCAGCTTGAACATCAGGAAGTTCATGGTTCACATATTGCCGAAGCCTGGCTTGGAGAATTTTGAGCATTACTTTACTAGCGTGTGAGATGAGGGCAATTGTGTGGTAGTTTGAGCTTTCTTTGGCATTGCCTTTCTTTGAGATTGGAATGAAAACTGACCTTTTCCAGTCCTGTAGCCATTGCTGAGTTTTCCAAATTTGCTGACATATGGAGTGCAGCACTTTCACAGCATCATCTTTCAGGATTTGAAATAGCTCAACTGGAATTCCATCACCTCCACTAGCTTTGTTCATAGTGCTGCTTTCTAAGGTCCACTTGACTTCACATTCCAGGATGTCTGGCTCTAGGTGAGTGATCACACCATCATGATTATCTGGGTCGTGAAGATCTTTTTTGTACAGTTCTATGTATTCTTGCCACCTCTTCTTAATATCTTCTGCTTCTGTTAGGTCCAGACCATTTCTGTCGTTTATCGAGCCCATCTTTGCATGAAATGTTCCCTTGGTATCTCTAATTTTCTTAAAGAGATCTCTAGTCTTTCCCATTTTGTTGTTTTCCTCTCTGTCTTTGCATTGATCACTGAGGAAGGCTTTCTTATCTCTTCCCACTATTCTTTGGAACTCTGCATCCAGATGTTTATATCTTTCCTTTTTTCCTTCGCTTTTCACTTCTGTTCTTTTCACAGCTATTTGTAAGGCCTCCTCAGAGAGCCATTTGCTTTTTTGCATTTCTTTTCCATGGGGATGGTCTTGATCCCTGTCTCCTCTACAATGTCACAAACCTCTGTCCATAGTTCAACAGGCACTCTATCTATCAGATCTAGTCCCTTAAGTCTATTTCTCACTTCCACTGTATAATCATAAGGTATTTGATTTAGGTCATACCTGAATGGTCTAAAGGTTTTCCCTACTTTCTTCAATTTAAGTTTGAATTTGGCAATAAGGAGTTCATGATCTGAGCCACAGTCAGCTCCTGGTCTTGTTTTTGTTGACTGTATAGAGCTTCTCCATCTTTGGCTGCCAAGAATATAATCAATCTGATTTCGGTCTTGACCATCTGGTGATGTCCATGTGTAGAGTCTTCTCTTGTGCTGTTGGAAGAGGGTGTTTGCTATGACCAGTGCATTTTCTTGACAAAACTCTATTAGTCTTTGCCCTGCTTCATTCTGTATTCCAAGGCCAAATTTGCCTGTTACTCCAGGTGTTTCTTGACTTCCTACTTTTGCATTCAAGCCCCCTATAATGAAAAGGACATCTTTTTTGGGCGTTAGTTCTAAAAGGTCTTGTAGGTCTTCATAGAACCGTTCAACCTCAGCTTCTTCAGTATTACTGGTTGGGGCAAAGACTTGGATTACTGTGATATTGAATGGTTTGCATTGGAAACAAACAGATCATTCTGTCATTTTTGAGACTGCATCCAAGTACTGCATTTCGAACTCTTTTGTTGACCATGATGACTACTCCATTTCTTCAAAGGGATTCCTGCCTGCAGTAGAAGATATAATGGTCATCTGAGTTAAATTCACCCGTTCCAGTCCATTTTAGTTCGCTGATTCCTAGAATGTCGACGTTCACTGTTGCCATCTCCTGTTTGACCACTTCCCATTTGCCTTGATCCACGGACCTGACATTCCAGGTTCCTATGCAATATTGCTCTTTACAGCATCAGACCTTGCTTCTATCACTGGTCACATCCACAACTGGGTATTGTTTTTGCTTTGGCTCCATCCCTTCATTCTTTTTGGAGTTATTTCTCCACTGATCTCCAGTAGCATGTTGGGCACCTACTGAGCTGGGGAGTTCCTCTTTCAGTATCCTATCAGTTTGCCTTTCATACTGTTCATGGGATCTCAAGGCAAGAATACTGAAGTGATTTGCCATTCCCTTCCTCAGTGGACCACATTCTGTGAGACCTTTACACCATGACCTGCCCGTCTTGGGTTGCCCCGCGGGCATGGCTTAGTTTCATTGAGTTAGACAAGGCTGTGGTCTTAGTGTGATTAGATTGACTAGTTTTCTGTGATTATTGTTTCAGTGTGTCTGCCCTCTGATGCCCTCTTGCAACACCTACCATCTTACTTGGGTTTCTCTTACCTTGGGCGTGGGGTATCTCTTCACGGCTGCTCCAGCAAAGCACAGCCGCTGCTCCTTATTTGGACAAGGGGTATCTCCTCACAGCTTCCCCTGCTGACCTTGAACGTGGATAGCTCCTCTAGGCCCTCCTGTGCCTGCACAGTCACCACTCCTTGGACGTGGGTTGATATCTATAGGACATTTCACCCCAAAACAATGAATATCACCATTTTCTCAACCGCACATGGAAACTTCTCCAGGATAGATCACATCCTGGGCCATAAATCTAGCCTTGGTAAATTCAAAAAAATTGAAATTATTCCAAGTATGTTTTCTGACCACAATGCAGTAAGATTAGATCTCAATTACAGGAAAAAAATTATTAAAAATTGTAATATATGGAGGTTGAACAATACTCTGCTGAATAACCAATAAATCACAGAAGAAATCAAAAAATAAATCAAAATATGTATAGAAACGAATGAAAATGAAAACACAACAACCCAAGACCTGTGGGACACTGTAAAGCAGTGCTAAGGGGAAGGTTCATAGCAATACAGGCATACTTCAAGAAACAAGAAAAAAGTCAAATAAATAACCTAACTCTACACCTAAAGCAACTAGAAAAGGAAGAAATTAAGAACCCCAGGGTTAGTAGAAGGAAAGAAATCTTAAAAAATTAGGGCAGAAATAAATGCAAAAGAAACAAAAGAGACCATAGCAAAAATCAACAAAGCTAAAAGCTGGTTCTTTGAAAGGATAAATAAAATTGACAAACCATTAGCCAGACTCATCAAGAAACAAAGGGAGAAAAATCAAATCAATAAAATTAGAAATGAAAATGGAGTTATCACAACAGACAACACAGAAATACAAAGGATCATAAGAGACTACTATCGGCAATTATATGCCAATAAAATGGACAGCTTGAAAGAAATGGATGAATTCTTAGAAAAGTACAACTTTCCAAAACTGAACCAGGAAGAAATAGAAAATCCTAACAGACCCATCACAAGCACGGAAATGGAAACTGTAATCAGAAATATTCCAGCAAACAAAAGCCCAGGTCCAGACAGCTTTACAGCTGAATTCTACCAAAAATTTAGAGAAGCGCTAACACCTGTCCTACTCAAACTCTTCCAGAAAATTGCAGGGGAAGGTAAACTTCCAAACTCATTCTATGAGGCCACCATCACCCTAATACCAAAACCTGACAAAGATGCCAAAAAAAAAAGAAAGAAAGAAAACTACAGGCCAATGTCACTGATAAACATAGATGCAAAAATCCTTAACAAAATTCTAGCAATCCGAATCCAACAGCACATTAATAAATTCATGAACCATGACCAAATGGGCTTTATCCCAGGGATGCAAGGATTCTTCAATATCTGCAAATCAATCAATGTAATTCACCACATTAACAAATTGAAAAATAAAAGCTATATGGTTATCTCAATAGATGCAGAGAAGGCCTTTGACAAAATTCAACATCCATTTATGATAAAAACTCTCCAGAAAGCAGGAATAGAAGGAACATACCTTGACATAATAAAAGCTATATATGACAAACCCACAGCAAACATTATCCTCAATGGTGAAAAATTGAAAGCATTTCCCCTAAAGTCAGGAACAAGACAAGGGTGCCCACTTTCATCACTATTATTCAACATAATTTTGGAAGTTTTGGCCACAGCAATCAGAGCAGAAAAAGAAATAAAAGGAATCCAAATTGGAAAAGAAGTAAAACTCTCACTGTTTGGAGATGACATGATCCTCTACATAGAAAACTCTAAAGACTCCACAGAAAATTGCTAGAGGTAATCAATGAATACAGTAAAGTTGCAGGATATAAAATCAACACAAGAAATCCCTTGCATTCCTATACACTAATAATGAGAAAATAGAGAAATTAAGGAAACAATTCCATTCATCATTGCAATGAAAAGAATAAAATACTTAGGAATATACCTACCTAAAGAAACTAAAGACCTATATATAGAAAACTATAAAACACTGGTGAAAGAAATCAAAGAGGACACTAATAGATGGAGAAATACACCGTGTTCATGGATCGGAATAATCAATATAGTGAAAATGAGTATACTACCCAAAGCAATCTATAGATTCAGTGCAATCCCTATCAAACTACCAACGGTATTTTTCACAGAGCTAGAACAAAGAATTTCACAATTTGTATGGAAATACAAAAAACCTCTAATAGCCAAAGCAATCTTGAGAAAGAAGAATGGAACTGGAGGAATCAACCTGTCTGACTTCAGGCTCTACTAGAAAGCCACAGTCATCAAGACAGTATGGTACTGGCACAAAGACAGAAATACAGATCAATGGAACAAAAGAGAAAGCCCAGAGAAAGCCCAGAGATAAATCCACACACCTATGGACACTCTATCTTTGATAAAGGAGGCAAGAATATACAATGGAGAAAAGACAATCTCTTTAACAAGTGGTGCTGGGAAAACTGTAAAAGAATGAAACTAGAACACTTTCTAACACCATACACAAAAATAAACTCAAAATGGATTAAAGATCTAAATGTAAGACCAGAAACTATAAAACTCGTAGAGGAGAACATAGGCAAAACACTCTCTGACATAAATCACAGCAGGATCCTCTATGACCCACCTCCCAGAATACTAAAAATAAAAGCAAAAATAAACAAATGGGACCTAATTAAAATTAAAAGCTTCTGCACAACAAAGGAAACTATATGCAAGGTGAAAAGACAGCCTTCAGAATGGGAGAAAATAATAGCAAATGAAGCAACTGACAAAGAACTTATCTCAAAAATATACAAGCAACTCCTGCAGCTCAACTCCAGAAAAATAAACGACCCAATCAAAAAATGGGCCAAAGAACTAAACAGACATTTCTCCAAAGAAGATATACAGATGGCTAACAAACACATGAAAAGATGCTCAACATCACTCATCAGAGAAATGCAAATCAAAACTGCAGTGAGGTACCATTTCATGCCAGTCAGAATGGCTACTATCCAAAAGTCTACCAGCAATAAATGTTGGAGAGGGTGTGGAGAAAAGGGAACCCTCTTACACTGTTGGTGGGAATGCAAACTAGTACAGCCCCTACAGAGAACAGTGTGGATATTCCTTAAAAAACTGGAAATAGAACTTCCATATGACCCAGCAATCTCACTGCTGGGCATACACACCGAGGAAACCAGAATTGAAAGAGACACATGTACCCCAGTGTTCATCACAGCACTGTTTATAATAGCCAGGACATGGAAGCAACCTAGATGTCCATCAGCAGATGAATGGATAAGAAAGCGGTGGTACATATACACAATGGAGTATTACTCAGCCATTAAAAAGAATGCATTTGAATCAGTTGTAATGAGGTGGATGAAACTGGAGCTGATTATACAGAGTGAAGTAAGCCAGAAAGAAAAACACCAATACAGTATACTAATGTATATATATGGAATTTAGAAAGATGGTAACAATAACCCTGTATGCCAGAGAACAAAAGAGACACAGATGTATAGAACAGTCTTTTAGACTCTGTGGGAGAGGGAGATGGTGGGATGATTTGGGAGAATGGCATTGAAACATGTATAATATCATATATGAGATGAATTGCCAGTCCATGCTTGATGCATGATACAGGATACTTGGGGCTGGTGCACTGGGATGACCCAGAGGGATGCTATGGGGAGGGAGGTGGGAGAGGGGTTCAGGATGAGGAACATGTGTACACCCGTGGCAGATTCATGTTGATGCATGGCAAAACCAATACAATACTGTAAAGTAATTAACCTCCAATTAAAATAAATATATTTATATTAAAAAAGAAAAAAGAAAGCTGAGAATTTAGGAGCCACCTGTGTGGCACGGGCAACATCACTTAACGTTTGTTGAGCCTCCACTTTCCCATCCACAAGCAGTGACAGTGAACTTTGCAAAAGTTAAAGCTCTGCTTTCAAATGCCTGACGTTATCAGAGCACAGCACAGGTCATGTCTGCACACACAGATCTGGTGGAAAATGCAGTGAACTTAAACTATGCTTATAATCATTCAATAATAGTATTTCTTGAAAGAAATGTTGTTTCTCTGTTTTGAATATGCCATGATTTTCTTTTCCAAATCAAATAGTCTCTTCCATGAAGAAGCCACTGAGAGTCAGTACTTATGCAATAGCAGTGGAAGCATCTGCCCCTGATAATTCTAGGGGAGCTGTAAAGTGGGGCACACACACAGCCAGAGGAAACCACTGTGACCTCGTATGTTAGCCATCAGTCAGGAGCACATTTTTATGGCCCAGGAAGCGGAGGACTCTGTTGGAGCTGTAGGCAGGCTCTGCACGACCCAGCCACTCACTGCACACATTCTATGAGCTTGTCTACCAGGAGATGCTTTCTTCACAGAGTTGAAATATGAGGTGCTTACTATAGCACTTCTTGAAGAGTCCCCCCTCCACAAATCCCTCCTCTGTGGGGGCCTCCCTCCCCTTCATTTTGTTCCAGGAGGGCGGCAAGTTGCTCCATGGAGAGAATAAGGGGTACGGTGTCTCCTGTATTCTGAGTTGCTCTTTTCCAGAGGTGTGCAAGATGCAAGCATGTGCCCGGCCCCTCCAGGCTCAAGCACCCTCAGGTCCCAACCAGCCCCGTCCTCCCTGCTCCCCAACCTCCATCTCTGTCACTCTGGTATTCAGCCTTGTAGTCACCAGCAAGCCATGGGGCAGGATTACTTGCTCTGCCTCCTCCCTGGCTCTGTCACCTTGATCGAATTAGGCTCTGATATGCTTGAACAGTGCTCCCCGGGGGTGTTTCAAGAAACAGCCATTTGAAACTGAAAACTGTATTGTTTTCGGGATGTAATATACTATCTCACAGAAAATCACTTTATGAAGACCCCAGAATTTTTTCTTTAACTCAATACAAGAAAGAACTGGACTTTTCCTGAGCCCCTGGTTTCTCATTGTTCTTAATGTTATTTCTGTGAATCTAGCAACTGACATTTTGTCTCTTTTCACTGGCTGCTAAGAAGACTTTATAATTCACCTCTGTTCAAAACTACTTGCTAAAATGTTTTTAACCGTAGCTTTAACCATGACCTTTTTTCCCCCTACCTTCACATTTCCTTCCTCTGATTTTCTCATTTATTTTTTGTATTTTAATAATATATGTAACTCTGTATACAATTGCATAACTTTTTGGAATTGGATGGAGTATAAATACCTAAAAAGCAGACCATCTATTCCAACATTTGTTGAGCACCTTTATTGAGGTCCTACTCTATCCCAGGTACTGACTGTGGTCCTGAGGCACATAGCCAAAAACAAGGAGCTGGCTGCTCCTGGGGAGTCCATAGCCTGAGTTTGTAATAGCCTTCTCTGGACCTTAGAGACTGGAAGTTGCCATCAAGCAAACTGTACTTACATTGAACCTGGGCCTGTGGGAACCAGAAGCCCACAAGGAAGGGCTACTCTTCTGGTCCTATGGCTTAAGAGTCACCAATTCCTCCTCATACTTCCTGTAATGTACAGGAGTTGGTCTTCTGCACGCTGGCTGTTTGTATCTATCTGTTCTCTAGAAAGCTTAAATCTCCAGTGCAGTTCATGCCCACAGATGCTGGACAAGAGAAGTGTCTTAGTTAACATTCACTGGCCAGAAGGACAGATAAAAGAGTGTAGTTTTCCTGCTTAAAATCTTCCAGGTATTTATTTTAAAGTCATACTTAGAATCAAATCAAAACTCCTTCCATTGGCCTGCAATGAGCTACATCATCTGGTATCCATCTACCTTCTACCTCTCTGAACTCCTTATCTCTACTGTCAACCTTCCTTCTTTTATTATTCCTGGTGTCTGGAAGGTTTTGCCCCAGGATATGGCAAGGCCAGATCCTTCCCTTCATTCAGATCTCACCTCAATATTACCACTTTTCAGAGGCGTTCATCTAAATGTTACCACTTTTCAGAGGCTTTCATCTCAATGAAAGTACTACCACTGCCAGCCCCACCTCCATCACTATGCATTGAATGGCTCTACTTCCTTTACTTCATACCACTCATGTGGACTGCTGATTACTACACAGACTATTGCAGTGGCCTGCTGACTGCACAAAGCAATAAAGGATATCATCACTTTGGTGGAATTGAAGAAACTTCTTAGAAGGTGGAGGTCAGAGTAGAGTATTGAGATTTTAAGGGTCTAGTTTAAGCTGGATCTTTCAGTGTGGAGTCCTGACTGGAACTGGGCAGTTTGTGATATCTTAGTGTAGGACTGATGAACATAGCAAGGTAAGGGCTTTGCAGGGGTCTTAAAGAGTAAATAGACAAGTTGGGTTGTCCTGAGACATTAGTTTGAAGAATGTGTTGTTCAGAGAAGTGGATTTTTTCAGGAATCCTAAAACAAACAGTAACATCATTTGCAACTCCATATTTTGGACTGGAATTTTCTAGAATGTTGCCATCACATTAATGAAGTGAAGTGAAAGTCGCTCAGTTGTGTCTGTTTGTGACCCCCTGGACTATACAGTCCGTGGAATTCTCCAGGCCAGAATACTGGAGTTGGTAGCTGTTCCCTTCTCCAGGGCATCTTCCCAACCCAGGGGTTGAATCCAGGTCTCCCTCATTGCAGGTGGATTCTTTACCAGCTGAACCACAAAGAAAGCACTTGGGAAGGGAAGCCACAAGGGAAGTCACATTAATGCTGAATGTCAGATAGTTGGATCATGTTAGTGTGAACAATAAGCTGTATGGCTACAATGGTTTTGGTTCTTATTTATGAAATTATGTTTGTTTATTTACTTTCTCTCATTATCTGTCTCCCCACCACCACCACCCAAGCAAATATGATCTCACATGAAACTAATTGCTCTATCCTATTCATTTCTGTGTCCATAGTACTTAACCATGGGACCTGGTACTGATATTGTTTGTGAAATTTAAAGCAAAATCAGGACTTGGCCTATGTTCAGAATCAGGGCCAGAAGGCTGAGCTTTAAATGATCAACTCCTCACTGAAGTGCAAGCAGCACCTCTCCTATTCAGCAGAAGGTGTTCAGTGGAAATGTGGATATTGTGCTTGGGCTAAGGTGCTCACAGATTCTACAGAGATTCATTCATTTACTCATTCACTTAATCAAGAAGCGTTCCTGGAATGCCTCTTGTGGGTCTGCCTTGGTGCAGGGTGTTTACCATCAAGCATCTGGTAGCTAATTGCTGTCTGCCAGAATGGAGGGGTCTGAGATTTGTTGCTTTCCCTCCCCTACATGCTGAGCTGGGAATATTTGGGTGTTTGATATAATCCAAATTTCAAAAGTATATAACAGACAATAAATCACACACATAAGTGTGTGTGTGTGTTGACAAGGAATAAACCAAAATGCTAACAACTCTGGGTGGTAAAATTATGATTGGTTTTAATTTAATTTTTTATATTTTTCTGTACTTTTGACAGTGAATGTATTTTTTTTTTAGGATGATATTTGAAAATGTCACTTTCTTGTTTGAGGGTGGAGAGGGTAGGAGAGTTGCCAGATAAAAAGCATAATGCTTGGTTGGATTTGAATTTCAGATAAACAATAGAGTTTTTTAGAGTAAGTATGTCTTTAATATCACATGGAGCTCAAGCTCAGTCGCTCAGTCATGTCTAACTCTTTGCAACCCCATGGACTATAGCCCACCAGGCTCCTCTGTCTGTGGGATTATCTCAGCCAGAATGCTGGAGTGGGTTGCCATTTCCTTCTCCAGGAGATTTCATGACCCAGGGATTGAACCTGAGTCTGCTACAGCTCCTGCATTCTCCTAAAGAATCCTGCAGGTGGATTCTTTTCCACAGAGCCACCTAGGAAGCCCTATTAATATTGCAGAGGACATACTTATACTAAAAGGTATTCACTATTTATCCAAAAGTCTCATTAAACTGGGTGTCCTGTTTTTATTTGTTAAATCTAAACCTGGCAGGTGGGGGCAACTCATCAGAGTCATATGGGGAGTCTTCAAATCTGTCCTCTGGCACCCACCTCAAACCAGATTCTAATGTGTCTACCTAACCTTACCCGCCAACATTTAAGAGTTTGAAATCTCCTCCCAAGGTTATCCCAGAAGCAAGGAGAGGGGGTGGAGGGGTGGTAATGTTGCAGTGGGGTGCTGTGGTTTGACAAGGATCCAAGGGGGTTTCAGTCACATCTATCCTGTTCACCATGGTGGAACCCACTGAATTCCACACTGTGAGGACAACTCTTTGGAAAGCTTCTAGGCCCTCCTGTGTTCTGGTGGGGCTGTTTTCATAATTTTAGTCCTCAAGGAGGAACCAGTAGACCCTGGATACTGGTGGGGCTTCTTTGCAGAAAAGAGTGAACTGGTTGGCGAGAGAGTTTCCCAAGTTACTTGAGGACTCTGGCCTTGAAGATTCTGCTATGAATCTCTGGGTCGCCCACAGACCCTGGGACTGAGACAGAGGGGGGCCGCCTCCCGAGCACAAATGTTTGACAAAGTCACCCACTAAAGGCCAGGAAGCCAACAGAGCTGTTCCAGCCTCTGTGAGACTTTTTCCTAGCTTCACCACCATGGCCATGGGAGATGGCTTTTCTGCCAGAGGGTGAACATGTCCAGAGAATAGACCTCTCAGGAAGGAAGTGTGTGGCACTGACCACCTACAAACTTGGCACCTCTGGAGAGATGTGAAGAATCTACAGCATTGTCCTTTGGGAAGACCTGTGCAAAACACCTGAAATAACCCCATGTGGCCACACCTCACAAAATAATATTGGAGATACAAAGAGCTAAATATTAGTCAGGATTTGTAAACATAGAGTTCAAAAAGCTGATAATTAACAAGGTGTAGGGCAAAGAGTGGTAGAGGAGAAACAGTAGGCTTTGAACAGTGTCCAGAACCCTCAAGGCCTCAGTTTCATCATCTGCAGAATGGATGGGTTGAACAGGTAATAAAAAAGTAACTTCTAATTTTTATGTTCTGGAAGTTTAACTTGGGGAGTTAATTAGGGTTCATTTTCAGAACCAGGAAAGCAGAATGATGACTCAGATAAATGCAACATCATTTACTGAACCTAGTAGTATGGAAGCTGGGGGGCGGAGGGGATTAATGTTCTTCAGGTGTTTATTTGATACTAGCCATTTTAGTACGTGTTTGATATCGTTTCTACATTTTATAACAGTTCTTGGAGATTAGTATCTTTATCTTCATTTACAGCCAGGGAACTGGAGCCTTAGAGAGGTTAAGTGACTTTCTTGAGGGGCAAGTGCAAAGCCAGAATTTTTAACCAAGGTCATTTTCTGCTGAACCTGACATCTCGTCCACCACACCATGTGGACTTCCCCTGGCCACCTCTGCTGCTGAGCTGAAGCTGAAGTCACCTGCTCCCGAGCTCTCACAAGCACCAGGTGTGGTACTGAGAAGGGGGTGGAGGGAGGTCCATCTAGAGAGAGTTCCTCCCCTTTCCACTGTGATTCATCAGTGAACTCTGTAAATGAGGAACTGCCTACTGCTGACTTTGACTTACTAGGGACAGATGCCAGGGGTTGTCTTCAAGGTCCCCTTATGCTGCAAAATTCTCTTCCTACCAGTTGTCTGATCTCTGAAATGCCTTGAGCAGCATCCAGAGCTTTTTATTATGGAGGGAAAGGGTATATTTTAAATGTCCTAGGACTCCCCTCCCCATCCCTCACAGAGAGAAGAAAAGTAGAAGCTGCCTTCCCCCCACTGACTGGTTTAATATTTTTTCAGGAGTAGATTTTGACTGGGTTGGAAGAGATAGACGGGCATTTTTGCCTGAATTAAGACACTGGAAGAGAAAAAGAGATGCTGGGAAAGGAGAAGTCAGAAAGCCTTAACTGAAGTGGTTACCAGTGGAGATAGAAAAGTGGGGAGGGGCAAGTTCAGAGTAGCAGATTAAGAGACCCAAACTGCTAGGTATACAATGGATAAGCAACCGAGATACATTGTACAACACAGGGAAATATAGCCATTGTTTTACAATAACTTCAAGTGGAGTATAATCTGTAAAAAGATTGAATTTGCTGCATTTTACACCTGAAACTATTATAAATCAACTATACTTCAATTTAAAAATGAAAATTAAAGCCATTAAGAAATACTATTACACATCTATTAGATTACAATTAAATTGAAATTATAAAAACCAACCATACCAAGATTTAGTGAAAATGCAGAGGAACTGAAATTTTCAAATACTGATGAGAATAAATGCAGAGTACATTATGAGAAACGCTGGGCTGGATGAAGCACAAGCAGGAATCAAGATTGCCGGGAGAAATATCAAAAACCACAGATGTGCAGATAACACCACCCTTATGGCAGAAAGCAAAGAAGAACTAGAGAGCCTCTTGATGGAAATGAAAGAGGAGAGTGAAAAAGTTGGCTTAAAGCTCAACATTCAGAAAATTAAGATCATCACATCCAGTCCCATCACTTCATGGTAAATAGATGGAGAAACAGTGGAAACAGTGGCAGACTTTATTTTGGGGGGCTCCAAAATCACTTCAGATGGTGACTACAGCCATGAAATTAAAAGATGCTTGCTCCTTGGAAGGAAAGTTATATTCAACCTAGACAGCATATTAAAAAGCAGAGATATTACTTTGCCCACAAAGATCCATCTAGTCAAGTCTATGGTTTTTCCAGTAGTCATGTATGGATTTGAGAGTTGGACTGTGAGAAAGCTGAGCATTGAAGAATTGATGCTTTTGAACTGTGGTGTTGGAAAAGACTCTTGAGAGTCCCTTGGACTGCAAGGATATCCAACCAGTCCATCCTAAAGGAGATCAGTCCTGGGTGTTGATTGGAAGGACTGATGCTGCAGCTGAAACTCCAATTCTTTGGCCACCTGATGCGTAGAACTGACCCATTGGAAAAGACCCTGATGCTGGGAAAGATTGAAGGCAGGAGGAGAAGGGGATGACAGAGGGTGAGACAGTTGGATGGCATCACCGACTGGACGGACATGAGTTTGGGTAAACTCTGGGAACTGGTGATGGACAGGGAGGCATGGTGTGCTGTAGTCCATGGGGTCGCAAAGAGTCAGACGCAACTGAGCAACTGAACTGAACTGAGAATATAAAATGACATAACCACTTTGGAAAGCATTTTTGCAGTTTCTTAAGAAATTAAACATATAGCAGCAATGTGATCCAAGTATTTCATGTGTAAGCATTGACCCAAGAGAAAAAAGGAAGCACATGTTCATACAAAGGTGTACGAATGAATGTTCATAACAACTTTATTTGTAATCGCCCCAAACTGGAAACAACCCCAAGTGTCCTGACAGGTGAACCTATCAACATTGTGGTATATCCATACAACAGAATGCTACTCAGCAATTAAGTGGAATGAATTTTGATACAAGTACCAACACAGATGAAATTCAAAATAATTATGCTGTGTGAAATTCCACACTGAGTTTCCATGCTGATTTGAAGTTTCAACAGCAACAAAAAGAGTACATAGTCTACAATTCTATTAATATAAATTTTTCAAAAATGCAGACTAATATGTCCTGAGAGAAAGAGGTTAATGGCTACTTGGGAGAGGTGAGAAGAGTGGAAGGGAGACATTATAAAGGGGTATGAAGAGACATGGAGATGATACATATGCTCAGTCCTGACTACAATGGTGGTTTCATGGGTGTATGCAGATGTCAAAACTTATAAAATTATGTACATTAAATACGTGCAGTTATTGTTGTATATCAGTTAGGCCTCAATAAAACTGTTGAACATTTTTTTAAAAAGAAAAGTCTTAACTGATTTTAGAGTAAATATTCAAGCACGCTTCCTTGAATACAGTGGTTGATCAAATGAATTACTTGCCTACTGTGGGTCCTGACCTTTTCAGGCCTCTAAAGGCACAAGAAAACAGGATAACTAAAAAGATTGGAAATACCCAATAGTGAAGAATGTGGTTTGGCAGGAATAGAAACTTTATTTATTTGTATGAGCAGCTGCCATTTAAATATCAGCCACTTCACCTGGGGGAAGCAAGTCACTTTGGAGTAGATTAGAGGAAAAGGTGAGACCAAAAAGTGGTCAACACCTGGAAACTTCTGTTGATGTCTTGAGCTGAATTCCCCAGGAGCAGACCCTGAGAGAAAGCCATAAGGAAATGGTTGACTAGGGAAGTGTTTCCAGAAAGACAGGTGAAGATGTGGAAGAAGCAGGCAAAGGAAAGGAGGGAAACCAAGGATACGAGGTGGCTTCACCCCGATCCTGGACTTCCCTGATGGCTCAGACGGTAAAGCGTCTGTCTACAATGCGGGAGACCTGGGTTCGAGCCCTGGGTTGGGAAGATCCCCTGGAGAAGGAAATGGCAATCCACTCCAGTACTGTTGCCTGGAAAATCCCATGGACAGAGGAGCCTGGTATGCTACAGTCTATGGGGTCTGAGCGGACTTCATTTCACTTCACCCTGATCCTACAGGGGCCCCTGGGAGTACTCATTACATGTCTCAATTGTCCAGTCTCAGGCAAGAGAACTGGGTTTTCTCTATTGGTAAAGGGCCTCTTTTGTGGGGAAGGCAGGATATAAATTCCCAGATACTTCTAGGTCTGTGCAAATGCAAGCCGTTTGGCTGTAGCATCAGGGCAGTCTCTGAAGAGCACAGGTGCCTTAACTATGCTGTCTCTCTCTCTACCTCTTGGAGCACGGAACTAGTCTCCAGATAGCAAGTGAGCAAATCAGTGGATCAGAGCCGATCTCTTCCCTTTTGAAGAGAAGGTAAACTGAGGTGGTCCTGAGTGAGCTTATTTATAGGAAAGAAAGCGCAAGTGAGAGGGAATTCACCATGAAGACAGGGGTTGGTAGATGCCTCTATTAAATGACCTACCCTAGCTTGGCATGACTGCTTCACTTTAGGGCTTTAACTAAATGTATGAAGAGGGCAGTTATAACCCCAGGAACCCAGAGGTGGAGCACATGTAGACAAACATGCCGCTGAGGTCAGAGGACAGTCAGTGGGCATCATGGCAGTAGAGGCTGTGATGCATTGGCCTCAGAGAACCAGGACTTCTCAATGGTAACACAGTCTAACACAGTCATTGTAGTCATGCATGAATGCTTAGTCATGTCCCACTCTTTGCAACCCCTTGGACTGTAGCCCACCAGGCTCCTCTATCCATGAGAATATCCTGGCAAGAATCCTGGAGGTGGTTGCCAATCCCTTCTCCAGGGGATCTTCCTGACCCAGGGATCAAACCCACATCTCCTGTGGCTCCTGCCTTGGTAAAATAAAATAAAGAATAAAAAGGGAAATCTATTAATGGATTGATTATATCTTGTAGTCCCTCCCTGTGGGAGGAAAGCTCAACTAACTAGACTATACACTGAAATTCTAGGATAATACTGCCAGGGGCTCCAAAATAAACAAATACTGCCTCCTACTACTATGGACATAAGGGCTCAATATCTTAATTTAAGTTTTAAAAGTATATCTGGTGGACTTCTGTTTTCTGGTCCAACATGTAATGAACTTGGAAGTTGTCATTCCTGTACTTATGACAATCAAACTAAACCAAGTGCAAATCAACAACACTTCCTAGATCCATCAGAGAATTGGAGTCACAGGAGAAATTGCTGCCTTGAAAACTGGAGCAACAGGCAAGTGGATATAGAAAGTCACAGCTCTTAGAACAGAAATCCTTCACTGCAGCCACCATTGGTAGGAATATTTTGAACTATACTGACAAATTGCTCCTGACTCAGTATAGACAAGCGTGACAGTTAAAAACTCTGAGAAAGCCCACTTTTAGGGAGGCTTCCACCCATTCATCACTTTTATCTCCAGGAGTCCTATAAGTTTGTCACTATGAAGACTAGAGAGACATGGCTTCATGCTTCCAGCAGGGAGAGGGGAAGCGTAGCCATTTTGAAATATATCCAGAGCTCTTGTTCTCCTCAGCAAGGCCTACCCTCAAGGGAAACTAATTTACAAATGTCTAATCTACTGAGGTTTTACCAAAGCCTAACCACCTTGGGGAAAGGGAAATACCCAACTCATGTTCACTAAAAGACTAAAATCTAATTATAGGACTATAGAAAACTCTTCCCCCTCCCTCCACACACATACTGTACTACCACATCAATCCAGTTTCTGTGTAATAGTAGAACAGAAATTACAGCTAAAAGAACTGCAGACCTCAGATCCTATTTAAGAAGTCTGAAGGAAAACCCTCAAACAATGAGGGATACAAAAATAAGGACAGTAGTGAAAATTTTAGTCTCTGACACCACAGTTACAGCAAATTTTGAAAACCACCTAACTCCTGGTCAGATAGATGTAAAACTTTATACTAAAGGCCTATGTAAATCAGTTCCTTTTATCCAGTATATCATGTCTGCTTTCAATTAAAAAAAAATTATAAGGAAAGCTAAAGGGGAAAAAGTCCTGACAATCTGAAGAGATAAAACAAATATCAGAACCAGAAACAGACACAGCAGAGATTTGAATTAAAATAACTATGATTAATATGTGAAGGGTTTTAGTGGTAAAGTGGACATTGCACAAGGACAGATGGGTTATATTAGCAGAGATATTGAAGCTGTAAATATCAAAAGGGAATACTGGTAATCAAAAACTGTGAAATAAATGAAGAATGCCTTTGCTGGGCTTATTAGCAGCCTGGACATGGTCACGGAAAATGTCAGTGAGCTTGAGAATAAAACCTCAAAAACTGAAAGTTTTGAAGGAGAAAAAAGAAAAGATGGAACAGAATCTAAGAACTATGGGACTATTAAAAATGTATAATAATGTTCAATTTAATGGGAATACTAGATGGAGAAAAACAAAAGAGGACAGAATAAATATTTGAAGTAGTGATGACTGAGAATTTCCAAATTAATGGCAGACACAAAGCCACAGATCTGGAAAGCTCAGAAAATGCCTAGTATGATAAATACCAACGGGAAAAAATCCCAACTATACCTAAACAAGACAAAGAGAAAATGTTGAAAGTGAGAGGCAAAAACAACTTACCAACAGAGGAACAGAGGAATAAGGATAAAAATTACATCAGACTTCTCTTCTCTCCAGAAAGCATACAAGCAAGAAGAGAGAGTGAGGTATTTTAAATGTTAGTGGGGAAGAAGCCTGCAAATCTAGAATTCTGTATCCCATGAAATCATTCATTGAAAGTAAAGGAGGAATAATAACTTTCTCAGATAAACAAATATTAAGGGAAATGCCAGTAGTAGTCCTGCCATGAAAGAAATATTAGAAGTTCTTCAGAGAGAGGGAAAATGACATAGGTCAGAAATTCAGGTCTACTTTTAAAAAAGGAGCATTAGAGGAGAAATAAAGTAAAATAAAATCTGTAATCTTTCTTATTCTTAATTGATCTAACACATAACAGTTTGTTCAAAATAATAATAGTGACAATGTATTGAGTGTTATGTCTTAAGTATAAGTGAAATGAATGAAAGCAATATTAAATGGAACAGGAGGGAGGAATTGGAAATATGTTGTTTCAAGATACTCCATGCAGGTAATCAGTTTAACTGTCAGTGGTCTAAATATACCAATTAAAAGACAGAGATTTCAGAGGGGATTTAACAGAAAAATAACACCCAGCTATGTGCTGTCAACAAGAAAGTCAGACACAGATAGATTAAACGTAAAGGAATGGAGAAAGACAAAGCATGCTAATACTGATCAAAGGAAATCTGGAGTAGCCATATTGATTCCAGACAAAGCCAACTTCATAACAAGGGAACTTATCAGGGATAAAGAGGCATTGTGTAATAGAAAGGGCTCAGTTCTCTAAAAAGACAAAACAATCCTTAACATTGCATGTGGCTGCAATGCAATTCTGATGACTACCCCGGAGTTAGTGCAGACTTCACAACTGTAGGGCTCAGTTCTCCACAAAACTCCCCTCACTTCAGACACTAGCCACAAGCTCCAGGATTTCCAGGCCACTCACATTTCTTAACAACTGGATACAAATTCAGGGGCTCCCACTATCCTCCTAGGTTTGGTAATTTGATAGAATGACACACATCACTCAGGAAAGTACTTCACTTCTTATTAGAGTTTTGAAGGATACAAATAAGGACGAGCCAAATGAAGAGACATACATGGTGAGGTCTGGGAAGGTCCCAAACATGAAGCTTTCTTATCCTCAAGACATCGTCCAGCATACCGAAGTATGACTGCCAACCAGAAGTTCAACCTAGCCTCGGCATCCAGAGCCTTCTCGGGGTTTCATTATGTAGGCATGAATGGTTGAAACATTAGTCACAAGGCTGAACTCAGTCTCTAGCCACCACCACCACCACCCCCCCCCCACTTCCTGGAATATTATATAAAGTTATAGTAATTAAGATAATGTGTTGGTGCCTCAAGGACAGACAAATGAATTGATGGAACTGAATGGGGCCATAAATAGACCTTTGTGGGTATAGTCATTTGATTTATGGAAAAGACCCTTTTTTTAATTCAGTGGAGAACAGTTCACTCACTCAATAAATGATACTGGAATACATATCTTAATCATTATTCATACCACCTACAAAAATTAATGCAAAATATAAACTTAAAGCTGAAATTTTCTAGAGGAAAAAAAAAGTGTGTCCATGCTAATGATCTTGGGATAGGTAAAGATTTTTTAAACACGATACAAAAACCATTAATCATAAGAAGTTAATAAGCTGGAATTGTTTCAGAATTTTTAATCATCTATATACCAAATATATTTGAATATAGACCTGCAAATAAATTTTTAAAAGACAAAAACGATTACAGTTTAAAACTAGCAAAAGACCAGCAAGCAATTCATAAAGGAGGATATCCAAATGACTAATAAGCATGTGGGAAAAGTACTAACAGTATTAATCATCAGGGAAATGAAAATGAAAACCACAGTAAAATAGCAGTTGATACTCATTAGAATGACTAAAATTGTAAAAACTGGAAATACCAAGTGTTGTCTAGGATATGGAGCCCCTGGAACTTTTATTTTGCTTGTTTTTATTTAGTCTCTCAGTCATGTCTAATTCTTGTGACCTCATGGACTGTAGCCCACCAGGCTCCTCTCTGTCCATGGGATTTTCCAGGCAAGAATACTGGAATGGGTTGCTGCTCCATTTCCTGCTCCAGGGGATCTTTTCAACTCAGGGATCAAGTGCACGTGTCCTGCATTGCAGGTGGATTCTTTTCCATTGAGCCACCAGGGAAGCCCTTACATTGCTTCAGTTCAGTTCAGTTGTCGCTCAGTCGTGTCCGACTCTTTGCGACCCCATGAATCACAGCACGCCAGGCCTCCCTGTCCATCACCAACTCCCAGAGTTCACTCAAACTCATGTCCATCGAGTCGGTGCTGCCATCCAGCCATCTCATCCTCTGTCGTCCCCTTCTCCTCCTGCCTCCAATCCCTCCCAGAATCAGGGCTTATGGGAATGTAAATTAGTTTACATTGCTTGCGTGTGTGTGTGTGTGTGTGTGTGTGTGTGTGTGTGTGTGTGTGTTAGTCACTCAGTCATATCCAGCTCTTTGTGATATGGACTATAGCCTATAGCCAGGCTCCTCTGTCCATGGAGTTCTCCAGGCAAGAATACTGGAGTGGGTTGCCATTCCCTTCTCCAGAGGATCTTCCTGACTCAGGGATCAAAACCAGGTCTCCCACATTGCAGGCAGATTCTTTACCGTCTGAGCCACCAGGGAAGCCCTTATATTGCTTATGGGAATGTAAATTAGTTTAAATAGTTTGTAAAATGGCTGAGTAGTAACCACTAAAGGTACATATACAGCTATTCTAAGACCCAGAAATTCCACTTTTAGGTGGAATTCAGTTCCAAAAGAATTAAGTAAATGTGTCCACAAATAATGATATACAAGAATGTAGCTCCTTTATCATGTCATAGCTCAAACACAGAAAACACCAAATGTCCGATCATGGTATATTCACTCAATGGAATATCTCAGCAAGAAGAAAAGAACAAACCATGTACATGCAACAACATGAGTGAATTTCAAAGACTTATGTGAATGAAAGAAGACCAGAAATAGTACATATGCTTTCATTTCTTATGCGAAATTCAACAACAGGCAAAACTTAATGAAGATAGAAGTTAGAATAGTGATTACATCTGGGTGGAGGAAGGTGACTGGGACAGAATTTCAAGGGAAATTCCATGTGATAAAAATGTTCTATACCTATATTTGTGTGTGTTTCAAGTACATAGATGTGTAAAAATTCATCAATCTGTATGCATAAAATTTGTCCCCTGTACTGTATGTAAATTATACTTCAACTTTTACAAAGAAGAAAAAAGTTAGACCTGAATATTTGTAATACGGGTTAGTGAAGGTATTCATGTCACTTACAAAGTCAAATGTCACACAAAGAATGGAACATTAAATAAACTATGATACATTCTTGCTGTAGAACATTGTGTACTCTTTATCTTTGAAGAATTTTTAATGACATGAAGAAGTGCTCAGGACACTGGGTTAAAAATGAAAGACTGGTATACAATATTATACCAAAAATTTTTCTTTCATTTTTATAATATTTGGAGAGTTTTAAGAGAGTAATAAGCCAAAATATTAATAGCAGTTATATTTGTGGAATTAAAAATCATGGATGTGTTAAAACAGCTGCCAGTCTCTGACATTCAGCATATCTAGAGGTGATTAATGTCTGTGCCCCTTCTCCTGGTTTCTGGGTGGCTTTGGGACTCTTAGGCTAAAGAGTATGATGGCTAGGACTCTCTGTGACTTCTGCTGGTTCATAACAGGACTTACACCATCTGCCTTGGTCTCTGGAAGAGCCCAAGTTGCCAGGTGCGAAATCCAACTATCCGGTGAGAAACCCAGGCTGCATGAAGAGGCCATGTTCAGGGTGTCCAGTCAGCAGCCCCACCTGAGCCCAACCATTAAGTCATCCCAGCCTGAAAGCCACGCATGTGAAGGAGGAAGCCTCTACCTGGAGATGGTTCCAACTCCCAGCCATTCAGTCTCCCTGCCTGAGTTTTCAGACATCTTGGAGCAGCAAGAGAAACAGGCCATTCCCACAGTGCCCTGTCTGAATTCCAAAGACTCTAGAAGAATAATAAAAGGGCTATTCTATGCCACTAACTTGGGGGTAGTTTGTTATTCAACAATAGATATACAATATTTTTGTATTGTATCAACAATATGTAACTAGAACAGAGGTGGCATTTATTGTCTTTTGAACTAATTAATAAGCAAAAAGTAAACAAAGCAAAGCACAGAGTCTCGATTATTTCTCTCAGTTGATCTTTCATTAGATCAGAAAAGAAGAAATGTCTCACCCCAAATGCCCTTCTACACAAAATGTGTCTGATACCTCCTACCTACCATCACCTTAGAGATGCCCAAGGATGAAGATTCTCAGGTAGAAAATGTTTGATGTGATGGGGACATGATTCCCTACTCTCTCTCCCTGGGGCTAGCCAAAAGAGATGATGCATTTTCCAGTTCGTGGGCTGCTTTTGAAAGCCTATTGTTTATGAACTGAATTCATAACACACTGATTACATATGACAGTACCCTATTTGGTTATAAGTCCTTCCAATACAACTATAGTTAATCAGAATGTTTGAAAAATTTGGTTCTGCTTAGTGAAACCTTATTAATCAAGTGTTAACCCAAAACCCCCACGGTGGAAATCTTTCTAATATATTAGGGTAACGGTAGCTGTTTCAACAAATAAACCCCCAAGTTTATAGTGGTTTGGCTTCCCAGGTTGCTTAGTGGCAAAGAATCTGCCTGCCAGTGAAGGAGATGCAGGTTCGATCCCTGGATCAGGAAGATCCTCTGGAGTAGGAAATGGCAATCCACTCCAGTATTCTTGCTTGGGAAATCCCATGGACAGAGGAGACTGGTGGGCTACAGTCCATGGAGTTGCAAAAGAGTCAGATACAACTGACTGACTAAGCAACACCAACAACAGGAACCTAATACAATTATCAAGCATTCTTGCACATGTCACAGTACAGGAAAGGAGATCAGGTTGGCTATCCAGAAATCCACCCTCTGCCATCTTTAACATGTGGCTTCCAAAGTCACCTTGGCAACTTTCTCCATTTCATCCAATCAGAAGATGGGAAAGAACACAGGACAGGGCTTATGGTGAGTTTTATGGACCAAGCCTGGTAATGGAACACATTTTAATCACATGGCCTCCCCTAAGTACAAGGGAGCTTTAGGAAAGTAATCTGTGAGCCCAGGAAGAAGAGGAAACACATTTTGATAAACATAAAGCTGTCTTTGCCACACGACTGTATGTTCATAGATGGATGAACAAAATTGAATCTTCTTTCAAGAAAATCTGGCAGAGCCCCTGGGTTATGTCCATCACTCAAGAGCTCAGTGAGCAAAGGAGATTAGCAAGATGTCATTCCGACTTTACAGGTTATCTTTATTCAGTGTATTATTGTCATCCATATATTTTTAAAATTTCAAAACTTAAAAGGCCTACGGAGATTCATATATGTTTTCTTATACTCACAACACTCCTTGAGATGTTTGTTTTTACCCCATCCCTCCCATATTTTGCATATAAGGAAATGTGTCTCGGAAAACTGGGTAGCTTGCCCCAAGTGCTGAAGTGAAAACTCTAATCCAGCTTCTCATATCTCCTTGGGCCTTTCCACTTCAGTGCAAGCCTGCCCAGTTTACAGCTACCAGCATCCAGGTCTCTTTGCTTGAGGGCTTTCTCTTGCTGCTGGAGGAACTAACCCTCACCCAGTGACAGGAATTGCAGCATGAATATCCCAACCCTTGTCCCCGGGGGTAAGGGTGACTTTGAAACACAATTTACACGGGCTCACAGGGCTCCCCAATAGGATCAAGCTCTCCCCTCTGGTGATTTGCTTGATAATGCACACTTCATTGGCTGCCTTCCCTTCCCTGACTCACTTTCCTGCTCCCCTGCTGGTATTTCCTTCACTTCCCTAATAGACTATTTGCACATAAATCTTTGTTTTAGGGTATGTTTCTGGGGAAACTCAAACTAACACAATCACATTTCTCAGAAACAATATTTTAAAAATTTCCTGGCCTTCATTACAATTTGCTGGTTTAGCCATTGGGTATGATCTTAATATTAGTCTCCTGATCAGCTGGATAGAAATGAAACCAAAATCTCTTTCCTTGACAAAAACATAAATTTAAAAAAAATAGGCAACTTTTTACCCTTTTAGTTTTTATTAATGTTGAATAGAAATTATTTTTACGACTGACCTTTTTTATTGAGATATGATTCAGATTGCTATAAAATTCACCAATTTAAAATGTATGATTCAGTGACCTTTAGTATATTCAGAGAGTTGTGTAACTATCACCACTGTGTAATCCCAGAGCATTTTCACACAGAAGAGAAAAACCATAGCTGTTAGCAGTCACTCCCCATTTGCCCTGACCCTTAGTCCCTGGCAACCATTGACCTACTTTTTGTCTCAACGGATTTTCTTATCCTAGACATTTCGTGTAAATGAAATCATCCAGTATGTGGCCTTTTGTATCAAGCTTTTTTCTCTTAGCATACTGTTTTCAAGGTTCTTGAATAGTGTTAGCACTCCTTTCATGGCTGAATAATATTCCATTGTATATTCAGTTCAGTTCAGTTCAGTCACTCAGTCGTGTCCGACTCTTTGCGACCCCATGAATCGCAGCACGCCAGGCCTCCCTGTCCATCACCAACTCCTAGAGTTCACTCAGACTCATGTCCATCGAGTCCGTGATGCCATCCAGCCATCTCATCCTCGGCCGTCCCCTTCTCCCCCTGCCCCCAGTCCCTCCCAGCATCAGACTCTTTTCCAGTGAGTCAGCTCTTCACATGAGGTGGCCAAAGTACTGGAGTTTCAGCTTTAGCGTCATTCCTTCCAAAGAACACCCAGGGCTGATCTCCTTGAGAATGGACTGGTTGGATCTCTTTGCAGTCCAAGGGACTCTCAAGAGTCTTCTCCAAACCCACAGTTCAAAAGCATCAATTCTTCGGCGCTCAGCCTTCTTCACAGTCCAACTCTCACATCCATACATGACCAGGGAAAACCATAGCCTTCACTAGACGGACCTTAGTCGGCAAAGCAATGTCTCTGCTTTTGAATATGCTATCTAGGTTGGTCATAACTTTTCTTCCAAGGAGTAAGCGTCTTTTAATTTCATGGCTGCAGTCACCATCTGCAGTGATTTTGGAGCCCCCCAAAATAAAGTCTGACACTGTTTCCACTGTTTCCCCATATATTTGCCATGAAGTGATGGGACCAGATGCCATGATCTTCGTTTTCTGAATGTTGAGCTTTATTACATTACCATGTATTTATCTGCATATCAGTGCACATTTGGGTTGTTTCCATTTTTAGCTATTGTAAATAGTGCTGCTATGAACATTCATGTACAAGTTTTTGTTTGAAGATCTGTTTTCAAGTTTCTTGGGTATATATCTAGTAATGGAATTGCTGGAGTATGTGGTAAAACTCTGTTTGACCTTTTCAGAACTTGTCACACTTTTTTCCAAATTGGCTGCACCATTAGACATTGTCAGCAGTAATGCAGGAGGATTTCAGTTTCTCCACATCATTGCCAATGCTTATTTTCCTTTTTTTCTTTGAGATAATATCTCACTGTGGTTTTAATTTACATTCTGCTAATGATTAATGATGTTAAGCACTTTTTTCAAGTGCTTATTGTTTATATGTATATTGTCTTGTTTTTAAACTTAATTTTATTTTATTTTTGGCTCCTGGAAAGGGACTTGAACCCTGGGCCCTCAGATTAAAGTGTGATGCTCTGCCAGTTGAGGTATCAGGCTATTTGTATATCTTTTTGAAGAAATGTCTATTCATTAAAATTGGGTTATTTGTCTTTTTATTGTTGAGTTATATGGGTTCTTTATATAGTTTGGATACTAGACTCATCCAGTATTTTGACTTGCAAATATTTTCTCTCATCATTTGAGTTGTAGTTTTACTTTTTTGATAGTTGATGAGTTTTATAGTTTTTTTCTTACATTTAGATCTGTGATCCACTTTGAATTAATTTTTGTGTATAATATGAGATAGTGGTCCAAATTCACTATTTTGCATATGGATATTCGATTGTCCTAGTACTATTTGTTAATAAATGTATTTTTTCCCCAATGAATAGTTTTGGTACCCTGTCAGAAATCAGTTGACATACAAATGTATAGGTTTATTTCTAGACTTTCAGTTCTGTTCCCTTGATCTATGTTTCTGTCTTTATACCATACCCTCTTAATTACTATAGCTTTGTAGAAAGTTTTAAAATCAAAAAGTATGAGTCCTCCAACTTTGTTCTCTTTTAAGATTGTTTTGACCAAGTCCTTTGTATTTCCATATGAGTTTGGGGATCAATTTTTTCATTTCTGCAAAAAGATAGTTGGGATTTTGACAGAGGTTGCATTGTACCTATTAATCATTTTGGGGAATATTGCCATCTTTACAATATTAAGTCTTCTAGTACATAAATAAAAAGTGTCTTTCCACATATTTAGCTCTTTTTAAATTTCTTTCCTTAATGTTTTGTAGTTCTCAATATATATCTTGTACTTTTTTGATTAAATTTATTGCTAAATGTTTTATTTTTATTGCTATTGTGAAAGGAGTTTTCTTAATTTCATTTTAAGATTTTTTTCATTGCTGATATACAACAGACTTTTAAATATTGACCTTATAGTCTACAAGCTTGCTAAACTCATTTTTTAGCTCTAATAGTTTTTTTTTTTTTGGCCTGGATTCTTTAAACTTTTCACTGTTTACTATCATGTCACATGCTAATAGAGGTATTTTTATTTTCTTTTTCCTACTGGATGCCTCTTATTTCTTTCTCTTGCCTGATTTCACTTGCCAGAATTTCTAGTACACTGTTGAATGAAAGTTGTAAGAGCAGGCATCCTTGTGTTTTTCGTGATCTTAAGATGAACGGTTTCAGTCTTTTACCATTAAATATGATATAAGCTGTGATTTTTGTAGAGAGCCCCTTATCAAGCTGAGGAAGTTCCCTTCTTCTAACAACTGACCTTTTGAGGAAAAAAAAATCCTCTACTCTTCTAAATAGGGAAAAATGACTATCAAGGTATAAACATTAGGGAAAAAACAAAAACAAAAACAGATTTCTTATGATTTTGAAGTCCAGAAAGCCCAGGGAAACATGGTTTCTTGCTCTTCCAGGAGACTTCAGTTGGAAGTGAGTTGGTTTTATGACTGTTTCTAAACTAACCTGGACATCATAGCTTTTTCACTGGCCTGGACTTCAGTTTTTCATTCTGTAACTAAAAAATATCTAGTTTATTTAAAGACTGAGAAAGATTATTAAAGCAATACTGCAGGGATATATTTAAGTTTTGTTGTGAATCCAATGGAGATATTGATGCATTGTAAGCATTCAGTAAGTGTTTGTGAATGAATGAATGAACAAACTTTGAATGGAATTTAGGATTTTTAGAATGTTGTATTAGAAATCCTTGAAAGCTTCTCCTACTTTTAATACCTTCACGTTATTGAGGATATTATGCTTTGTCCTTAGCCGCCTCAGTTGTGTCCAACTCTTTGCAACCCTTTGGACTGTAGCCCACCAGGCTCCTCTGTCCTCGGGATTCTCCAGGCAAGAATACTGAAGTGGTTTGCGGCCCTCCTCCAGGGGATCTTCCTGACCCAGGGATCGAACCCATGTCTCTTATGTCTCCTGTATTGGTAGGCGAGTTCTTTACTGCTAGTGCCACCTGGGAAGCCCTATTGAGGATATACCCTCATGTTTTTGAGGATATTGAAGTCTGAGTGACTCCAAGGCTTTCCTACCTGTGAGTCAGAGGCACGGCCAGGATACAACTGGAATGCCCTAATTCCTCCTGCGGGCTCTCCAGCATGTACTATTCTATCCGAGAAAGGCTGAGTCCACCGCACTGCCAAAAAACCCATTATTAGAATTTTATTCCTTTAACTCAGAGATTCCTAAAAGACTGCAGGAACACTTCAGGCCAGGACATGGAGGGAAGGGAATCCAGACGAGAATCGTGTCGAATGCTTAGGAGGCATCTCATTATGGGCACAGGCTTCAGATGAGGACAGAGCTGAGCTAGAGTCCCAGTTTTATCCTCATGCTTGTGTGACTTTGGGTTAGATACTTCATGTTAAGAAACTTAACTTTTTGTAAGATTTTTCATTTATAAAATGGGAATAATACTTCAGAGAATTATTAAGATGATGAATAATAGGATTCCATATTTAAAACATTTAGCAGAGTAGAAGAAAGGAGACCTTGGATTTTCTTTTTTAGAACTGCTCCCTGGCTCCAGACTGTTAGGCTCACGGATCAGGGAGTGGGACCCAGTTGTAGGTACTAGAAGCCACCCAAGCTGAGATCCACACAAGCCTATTTGCCCTAAGGGACTTCTGCAGTAGGTATCAGAGCCAGGGAAACTTCAGGCAGAGCCAGAGGCAGAGGTAGGCCAAAGGAAAAAAAAAACAACCCAGAGAACATTTTTCGAAAGAGTCAGGAGGGATGCAGAGAAGGGGAAAAGTGATGTGGCCTTTAGAACCAGATGGGAGGAAAAAGAGAATCCAGTAGCTCTTCTGAAGATGGACTTTCCGCCTTCTGAGTTCTCTTAAACCAAGAAAAATATTAGCAAAGAAGGTCCACATCAACACACAGCAGGCTCTCTGGGTTTCTGTTTTTCTTCCTTAATTTCTACATTACATAATTTTATACACACTGCAGGGGGAAATCAAGTTAATGTTGATTTTGACTTATATCATCATTTTTTCACTGGCACTTGCCTGGCACTGGAGGCTTGCTTAAGAAGCTGGCTCATGGCTAAGCCTGGCTTCGGGTTCTTGGAAGGCCTTATACCACCATTTACTTCCTGAACACAGAGTACTCACCTCTTCTCCAGCAGGCCACGGCTTCTGATACCAAACCCTGCCTTGGGTTTCTTTCTTTCTTTCCTTCTCTCTCTCTTTTTCTTTCTTTCCCTACCTTGGGTTTTCATATGATACAGGTGGCTGTAAGTCTGAGGGAGGTCCTCCAAACCTAGTGATGGCAACTTACACTGGCTTCATGCTAACACCCAGTTAATAGTATTACAGTTACAGAATGTGTTGGGGGGGGTGGGATTCTGAACCTGCATCATGTCTCAGTGGGGAAAATTTGTGATTGGTTTGCAATACTGATTTTAGGAATAGGCAAGGAATTACAAATTTAGGTCACGATTGGTCAGTCTTTGACTACAAGAAAAATGCTTACAGAATCACATATATATGTCTTTTGTTCCACTTAGAAGAGGAGAGAAACAAAGTTTTAGACTCATTTAATCCTCAGGTTCCAAGGCAGCAGGTGATAATGCTCAGGGTAAACCCGATCAATTCCTAGAAGAAAGACTTTGGGGAGAAAGGTCACAGGGCTGTGTTCTCTCTAACCTGGAAGAAAAGTTCTCTTATTTCTATTTCATTTCTAAAAATGTCTAGTGAAAATACAAGCTGTTTCTCTATAATTTCTTGAATTTTGAAAAGCCTATCATGTTTCCTTGTTTGTTTTTTATTGTGACAAAATATACATAATGTAAAATTGAGCACCTTAACCATTTTTTCAGTGTACAATTAGGTGGCATTCAGTACATTCATGGTGTTCTGAACCATCACCACCATCCTTCTCCAGCACTTTTTCATCTTACTACTCTGAAACTGCATACCCATCAAATGGTAACTGCCTGTTTCCTCTCCAGCAAGCCACTGGCAACCTCTATTCTACTTTCTGTTTTTATGAACTTGACTATTCTAGGTACTTCATAGAAGGTGGCATTTGTCCTTTTGTGACTAGCTTCTATCATTTAGTATAGTCTTTAAGGTTCATCCACGTTGTAGTATGTGTCAGAATGTCTTTCCTTTTTAAGGCTGAATAATTCCACTGTCCATATATACACACTACATTTTGTTTACCCATTATCTGTCAATTACATTTGAACTGCTTCCACTTTTTAGCTATTAAGAATAATGTGCTATGAACATGGCACATTAGAACAAATATCTATTAGAATTCTTGCTCTCAATTCTTTTCAATATGTATTCAGATATGGAATTGCTGGATCGTTTGGTAATTCTACTTTAATTTTTTGAGGAACTAACATATTGTTTTCCCCAGTGGCTACACCATTTTACATTCCCACCAATAGAGCGCAAGGGTTCCAGTTTCTCACCAACACTTGTTTGGGGTTTTTATTTTTCTGTTTTTCTTTAAACAATAACCATCCTAATGGATCTTTTTGGGTTTTCAAGATTATGCTAGCTGTTCCCAAAGGTTTATGGGAAATTCTATGCAATAGAATCTCTTCGTAGAGGATTTTTCTTCCCCTTAATTTTCAAAGTGGGGCTTCCCAGGTGGTACAGTGGTAAAGAATCCACCTGCCAATGCAGGAGATGCAAGAGACACAGGTTCAATTCCTGGATGGGGAATATCCCCTGGTGTGAGGAAATGGCAACCTGTTCCAGTATTCTTGTGTGGAAAATTCCATGGACAAAGGAGCCTAGTGGGCTATAGTCTATGGGGTCATAAACAGTCAGACACGACTGAGTGAGCACATAACACAGTTCTCAAAATATCATTATTCTTTAGGTAAAGGACTAGGTGGAGTACACCACATTTTAAAAATATATACTTAAACAAAACTTTTTCCCCAATAGTACTGTGTGATCAGACAGTGGTACCAACTTTTAAGAATAGACATAAAGAATGACTTTGACATAATTGCCTGTGTCTCCCAAGTCCCTTCAAAGCTCTGGAGGAAATGCTGCCTTTGAGGAGGTTTTCTAAAGGCAGAGCTGGGGGTGGTAGTTCAGAGGTAACAGGCATTGACCGCCCTCCCCGCCAGAGCAGGGAACCTTGGTTTGACCATGACCCAAGCATTTATGGGGCAACTTCTTGTCCAAAATACTGGGTTTTGGGGCAAAGATGCGTAAGACATGCTCTCCGCCTGTTAGAATGTATCACAAGTTGTATCTGAACAGTGTAGTCCAGGTTGCTGGAAAGAACGTAAGTGCTCTGGGATCCTGACGGTGCTCCTTGGGGCTGTGATCCTCTAGGAAGGCTTCGTGCGGGTGACCTACCCAGGCTGGGTAGGTCTGAAGGGGTGTGACATGAGGGGCTGTGGTGTGAGGAACATCGCTGGGGGCGAGGAAGAGCCTGAGGAGAGGGAGGAGGGGATACATCTAAATTATCCACAGCCTCATTTTAGGGTGCCCTACAGTCACTAAGAGGATCTTTCACCTTATCTTTTTATTCAAGGGGGAGGTTTTTGAGCAGAAGAGTGATACCATCAAACTGCTGCTTCATGAGGACTGTTCTAGCAACAGGCTGTGGATCAGAAAGTGGAGAGAGCAGAGAGGATTCTGTGACAGAAGGCTCTAAACTTAAAACGAGGCTGGCAGTAACACTAAGGGATTCCCATAAACACATTTTTTAAAAAATATGTTTACTTTCTGTCCCAATACCCACTGTCCTTAGGCCTCCAGCCTCCAGCCAGCCCAGGGCTGTCCCCTGATGAGCCAGTGCATCTGTGTGCAGTCAGCCCTGCCTTCCTCTCTGCACACTGATTTCTCCTCCTTTCTTGCCAGCAACCCCCCCATTGTGCCAGGGTCAGGTCCATGGCCAACCTGGAAGATTACGAAAATTAGCCTTTCTGATCTAGATGCTCCTGTAAAGAGACTCTGAACTGACACAGAAATCCTGCCCGTATTTTGGCTTTAGCCAAAGGGGAAAAGTCAAAAACCATAATAACTAAAGAAGAAAACAAAAACCATAATCTCTCTTATCAGGAGTACTGATTAAGTTTTACTAAGGTAACAAACAGTTACCATTATCAGTGGTTTAAAACCATTGGTCCTTTTTTTCTACAAGCTGCATGGTCTCATGTTAGAAGGTTGCCTAGTGGGTTGCAAAGAGTCGGACAAGACCGAGTGACTGAACAACACATTATTGTTGTCCCAGAAACATATCATATTCTTTATAAAGAATACCCCTTCTAAAAAACTGAAAAAGATGAGATTGAAAAATAGATAAAAGTATAATATTTTCTGCCTGCCTTCCTGGATGCAAGCCAGCACAGCCATCTACTTCCTCATTCTCTCCTTTGGCTATGACTAGGCTTGACTGTACCCACCCTGGTTCTAATGGGCCATGAAAACCCAGAGTCTTGGCCCATGAGGATGCCATCATGGACTTGGAGCTTGCCAACTTGGAAGCATACATGCTGTGAGGACCACTCCAGGTATCCAGGCAGAAGTCTGGGATGAGACTGGCTCCTCCTTCCAGCTAAGCACAAAGGTGACAGCTCAGAGTAGCTTATCCTGACTCATCTCTTTTCAAGCAGTTCCTTCACCCCAGGCATGCTCTCTTCCATTACCTAGTCCTATTTTCTTCTTCAGAGCTCCTGTCACGTTCTGAAGTTATCCAGTTTCTTTATGCTTTTCTTATTTACTGCCTGTCTTCCTCATCAGGATATAAGATGTTGTCTATTTTATTCACAGTGGTATTTCCACTGATTAAGCCAGTGCCTGGTACAGAGGAGGTGCTCAGTAGACATGTACGGGAAAAACAAGCTATCAGATGTTCACTCTTATATACTATGGGCTGTAAGGCATCAATAAATAGCAGGAGATTGAAATCCAGAGCTTAACTAAGCAAGTATTCCATCTCCTACTCCTTTCCATTTTCAAGATGAGGAAACTGAAGAGAGGTTAGGAGAGCATCCAAGAACACACCAAAGACAGGACAGAGGGCCCCGCCCCTGCC